>CAHIKZ030001874.1:597500-717608 GCA_903632075.3 Acanthosepion pharaonis
CTAAAATAATGTCCAGATCATTTTCCATTATTTTGGTATATCCTTTAGCGAAATTAAGGCTGTTAATTAATAGTTCCTCCGAAATAAAAGGGTAAAAATACAAGATGTCAAATTGCATGAAAGTGGCTCTTTTATTGGGGATCTTTCGGAACAATTTGAGTATAAAATTTTGTTTAAATCAGATAATTACCAGGTTTTTTACAATATTTTAAACAGGGGGGGTAACAGTATTTTACAGTCATTGAGTGAAGAAAAAAAAAAAAGCATCCATTTTTGTGCTGCCTAGTCTGTCATTCTGATATTGTTTATTGTTTGTTCTGAAAGCCTGATAATTTAATGTCTATCATTGAATTTCATTAAGAAAATATATGAATTGTTAAAACTATTAAATTTATTTCAAATGATATCATTAATAATTTTAATATGTTGAAAGTTTGGTCATTTCTTGTTGTGTATCAGGGACTGCATTTTTTAACAAATTCTGAAAACCTTTCCATTTATTAATTTATTATTGCATTTGATATAAGTAATATAGTATAATGTGAGTAATAATAATTATTACAATACTTTGTATTGCAAATACAAATTAAATTATGTGTAATTAATTTTAAAATTGATAATATTGTTATCTCATCATCCTGTAACATGAAGTGCTTTTAAAAGGAACTCAATAGGTTTATGGGCGAAATCCCTGTAAAATCTGGTTACCTCCCAACTTGCTGATGGTTGTCAAGATGAAAAACCAAGAATACGTTTTTGGTAGCACTTAAGGCAGAGAATGATAGAATGATGAAACCAAATGAGAAGATGCAGCAGTGTGTAGCTGCCAAATGGTTTATACTATGCTTCAGTGGTGGGAAAGTGATTAAAACCAAAATACCAGGCCAGGACCTATAACATTGCAAAATCATCTTTGGATTTTGTCAAGAATTTTTAGATATATAGCAGAAGCACCAGATCAAATGTGAAAGCAATATTCAATGCATAGATGAAAGTGCAAGATAGAAAGTTTTCTTCGCCAGAGTCTATCACAATATAGTGAACCAACTTTCTTAGCAGCAGACTTAACAATTGATTCAACATAATCATTCTAATTCATGTCAGTGGAAAATGTGCCAAGAAAGAACAATAAGTTACTCTCCTTCAGGTTAGTATGAGTCATACCGATGGAAGGTAAAAAGGTTCATTTGAACCAAACATAATAAAAACAGAGAATGTAAACTTCTCTTGAAGTGCCTTGTTTGGGAAAAAAAAATGAAGAAGAGCTTCACCGTTTTAAAGTAGCCATCTTTCTTCTTTGCTTTAGCTTTCTCGGTCTTCTTTCCTTGCTGTGAAATCCTCTGTGAATTCTCTTTTGGTTCTGAAACAGGAAAATGTTATATGATAATTTCAGCATACAAATATTAAAAAGACTGATAAATATGGCAAAAATATACTGAAATGTTTTTACTTAGAAATATTACTGTATACTGTTTCAAATATTACTGAGAAAAGGAAAAAAGGAAGATAGTTTGTTAAAATTTATTTTAGCTTCCATTCTAATAAACATTTTTTTTTCTTCTTTTTTCAATGACAAAGTTTACTTTCTGTTTTTAAAATTGATGGGGGTAAAATGTGCTTAAGAACGGTTAAATGTTTTCATTAGCAAATATAAAGGAAGAATGCTTTAAATATGCAGAAATGACTTTCTGTCAGAAAAGTTATTGAAACACTACCTTAGCCAAGAGAGTGTTTTTTTTTTTACTCAAAACTATTATTTTCTGCATGTTATAGTAAATAAAATTTAGTGTTTGCAATGTCATGAAAACAAGTGTTTTTAGCTTACAAAGTAACTAAAACCGAGATGCAATCTATTTAATATCCTCTTAATTTGAAAACAATTTTTTAAGCTTAAAATTCAAAAGCTATACACTATCTGATTACTTTCACCTAAAATAACAATTATTCTAATATTTGACAGAAAATTGTTCAGTTTATAAAAATATAAACAAGAATCATTAGAGAAATTTTGTAATAAAGACAAAAATCACAAAAAAAGAAAATTGGCTACAAATTTAAGTAAGCAGAAATAAAACATTTATCTCTAACAGAGGTTTTTGGTTTGCATTGTTGACAATGGCATTATGCTATGAGAATAAAAGTATATCAGTTGAATAAAGATCCAATGATAATTAGGAAAAAAATTCAGTAAATTTGTATGATATTCCTCCAAGAATTTGGGTATTTAAATATATATATTTCTTGGGATCTAAAAAAAGGATCAGAAATTAACTAACCATCATTAAAAATATCCACATTTTTTGTAATAGACAAAAAGGAAGAACTGTTTCGTCGGGATATATGTTCATAGGTTCGCATTGAAGCAGGTGATTGGAAGTCTTTTACAGGAGAAATACACATTGATTCTCCACCAAGTGATTTTGGAAGGTGTGGGCAATTACCTACTGTGTTAGGAGTTGAAGTCTCAGCATGTAAAAATTTTGGCAACATAATTGGAGGAGGTGATGTTAAATTTGCATCATCTTTTGGTTTCTTCAGGTAGCGCTCTACACTCCCAGCATACATAAAATCCATTAGTTTTCTAACAGGAGTTTGCTTACTTTTTTTACATTTACCATCCTTTTTCATTCCATCCAAATGTTTTTTGGTTGGCAAAGCAACTGGATAAGTAAAAAGATCAATGGGTTGATTGTTGGCTGATATTTTCTCTGATAACTTAGAATCTAATTTCTTAGAGTAAACTTTTGCAGGTAAGTTTATATTTGCAGGAGATTCAGCATTTATAGAAGAGATGTCCAGTGAACTCTGATTAAAAGATCCAGATGTTTTTATTGGTTTAGGTTTGTTTTCAGGCAGAGCGTCAGCATCAGTGGGCCCTTCCATTGCACCTCTCTTTAATTTTGCAAACTGTTGTGAAGGTAAATCAGGTAATTGAGGCCAACCAGAGGCAAGTGGTGGCAAGTAACAAACTCCAGGATTCACTTTAGAAACTACTTTGTTTTCAATATGTTTTGTAACTTTCAATTTCTCAAGTTCTGTGATGCTCACTGGTTCTTTTATCATCTGAATAGATGGTGTTTGCAATTGATATTCAGAAGCAGAAATGCCACAATTATTAACAGAGATCTGTTGATTTTCTACAGAGATTTGTAACCCAATTGCAGGAGTTCCACCAGTTACAAGACTAACCTTCTTGGGGATAATTTTCTTGGTGGCTTTGGAAGTTTTATGATTCAAATTTTTTTTTCTTTGCAATGTACACTCCTTGTTGGCTTTTTTGTTAAAGACAGCTTTTATAGCAGCAGATTTTTTGTCATATTTCCTAAAAGATGAATTGTTAGCTGAAGAGGATTTTGCACATATTTGAAACTCTTCAAAGTCATAGACATTTCCAGAATCATTGAAGTCATCTGTAATAAGCAATAATGAATGGTCCCACTCATCATTTAGTTTGTTTGCATTGTCAGAAACCTGAATAACAAAAGAAGTAATAATTAGTATTTCATATAGTTTTCACAAAATACTATGGAATTAACATTTATAAGAGTCATTCTGTGTCAAATCAACAAGGGTCTAACCATCACTAACACAGACGTTTTTCAAATTTGGTACACTTATAGAGATTCATGATAGAAATTGAATGGTATCTATTTTATATCACTAAATCAAAGAGTTCCTGAGATATGACCCTTTGACCTTTGCCAAAAAGGTGAACTTTGGTAAATAGTCAAAATTTAAATATCAATATCTCAGTTGTTTTTTCACCTACAAAACTAAATTATATACCATTTTAAAGTACCTGGATAGATCAATAAGATCTATTTATTTTTGGATTTTTGTTTAAAAGGTCAAATAAGATAGTTTGACTAACCGCTAATTTCTAAAAAAAAAAAAAAAAAAAATATAAAATTTTTTTTTAAATCTGACAACAAATTTGTCTGCTTTATTGCAAGATACGTACAAAATTTTGTGGTGGACTTTTGACTGTGGCCTGAATTACTGAGTTGGTCCAAATTCAAAATGGCAGATTTTGGTATTTGTCACTAGATGCTAACATTTTCATATCTCCCAATATGGTCAAGTTGTATATCTTTTGAAAGCACTTTCAATGATGATCAATATTCATATAAAATTTATGATCATAAAATCAATAAAATTTGTGTTATTTGTGGTGAAATGTTGACCAATAAACACCCTTATTTTTGGTTTTGTTTACATTTTTATTATACAACTTATAGATTTTTTATAAGAAAGTGACATAATGAAAATAATTATTTAAAAAAGTGTCATGAATTAATGTTAAGATAGCATAAAATAATATGAAAATATGCAACATATTAATGGCTAATAGATTTTTGTTGATATGGTACACTAAATGCACAAAACAATCAAATTTTCATTATTTTTATTATATGTTTAAAAAATTGAGTTTTGATCTGAAAAAGCAATACATTGAAATGAATATTTAAAAAAGATTCTTAACATTTACAAAGAGATAACAAGCAAACCAATTGTCAAACAAAATTAACAGCATTACCTGAATTTTTTTTTAAAGTACTTCAACATCAGCTGAAGACCAGCTACTGCTTTCTAGCATTTCTGTAGATACTGAAAATGAATTGCAACTTCTTGGTGAATCACCAATCAAGCATCAAAAACTTAAAAAACAAACCAGTTTTGAAGAATAAAAATTAGGAAAATTTAAAGGAGCAGTATCAAAAACTTAAACTGATTTTGACTCAAATTTCTCATCAAAAGATCTGATAAAATGAAATTATTACACAATTAAAAGAAGTTTTCATCTTGTGAAAAAAGACCCCAAAAAGTTGGAGTATCCAAAGAATTCAAATGGAATTTGGCAACCACAACATACATAACAAGACAAGCCAAAAAACTTGTAAATGAACAAGGAATATTATCTCTACCAAATATGCAAAAATGTAAATTCCTACATGAGACAATTGACAAAGTTGTGCTGTTTTATAAGAGTGAAGAAGTCAACAGAGTGATGCCTGGAAAAAATGACTATAAGACAGAATGGTAGAAGAGTTCAGGAACAAAAGTATCTTATACTCTGTAACCTGAAAGAGGCATACCAGTTATTTAAATAAAAAAATCCAAACAGAATTAGTTTTTTCAAAATTTGCTGAGCTCTGACCAAAAGAATGTATCCTAGCAGGTGGTGCTGGAACACATTGTGTATGTTTTTGTACAATACATCAAAATATGAATGATGATTGTTGGGGCTCATCTTAGTACACTAACTTAAGATGAACAATATCATTTAACTGATTACCACTAAAGAATAGCTGCTGTTACATGCAATGAAGCAACCTCTTAATGCTACTTGGTTGACTGCTCAACTTGTAACAATTTGATGGAGGATTTTGTTTTATAAATAGAAGAAATTCTAAATAAAAATTTAATAGATGATTTTATCTGCAAACAGTGGTTATCAACTGATAGAACCATACTGCAAACTGTATCATAATCTACAGAAGAATTTATTGAAACCTTCAAACCTTGAAAAAGCATGATTTCATTGTCAAAGAACAATCAGAATTTGGTTCTTATAAAAAAAAAGATCTTTGATGGATGGTGAAGTCATTTATTGTAGATTTTGCCGAGAATTATTCATTTATTTTGCAGGATGATGCACAAGGCTTCCACTGGAATAATTCTCAAATCGCATTACATACATTTTGTCTGTTATTAAAGAGCTGGAACATTAATATTGTAATTATATCAGAATGTCTCAGTCATGGCACAGTAGCTCTCCATTTGTTCCACTCTGTGGCACTTTGTGGCACTCTGAGATATTTTTTTTTATTATAGTTCTTCTAAACTATAATAAAAAAAATATCTCAGAGTGCCACTTTTTTGCTAAATCTCATGGGAAAGGACCATAAGTGGCACTATTAAGAAATTAGCAAAAAAAGCCTGCAGTGACTGTTACAAGGATGCATTTCTATAATAAGGGATTCCTTTGAGTTCTACTTGTTATTACAAAAAAGTTTTCATTCATGAAGTAGTTGTAAAATAGAGAAATTAGAAATAGAATGTTTGGAAGATTCTAGATCATTCTAGTATATTTGAGAAAAATCTAGATGATTCGAGAAACATCTAGAAATATGCAAATTAGGTGTTAGCCCCTATAAAAATGGGATTTTGGAAAAGGGTCGTCAGTTGATGAATGAGAATTTCTGCTGTTATCAACTCCGGCTTTTGATTCAAGGACTATTATATCCAGCCGAAAGAATCTCTATAAAAAGTTGCCGACCAACAAAAACCCAAAACAAAGTTGGTAAATAGAATTTTGACTAATTTTCATTGACCAAACTAAAAATTTATATTTATTTACACACCTTTGTGGATTTCCAAATATAGCACTTAGATTACTTCACTAGCCCTAAAGTGATAAAGATATTTGATTCCCTTTCTTCTTCCTTGTAACACTCTGCCAGTAACTCTTTGTTTTCTGTTTTGTAGGCCACAATTGTTTATCCTGTAAATATTTTATGTTCTGTTTTAGTAGATTAAATATTTGTTTGTGATTTAGCTCTGTGTTGTGGTAAATCATTTTTTTTTCTTTTGTTATCAACACGTAACAGTGACCTTATAAAGAACAAATAATGACACCAAGACAATTGTTTGATTATGCAATAACAAACATTTCAGGCATAAATATTTTGTATTCCTCAACAAATGAATGGAGAAATCTAGCAGAAAATAGATTAAAAAATACCTCAACAATTACAGGAACTCAAAAAGTGCATAGTTTTATTCCTGTGTCTTAGGAAGTGGTAGAAGTAAAACCAGTGTTAACTCAGGATGGAGGGAAAATAATTAAAATTATAAAACAGGATAATATAAAGCTTGGAAACATTAAGGAATTTGTTACAGCAACCTTATGATAGGAATTTAGTTAGGATGTATGCTTGAAACATCTGATAATATCTTGCAATGCTGTAAAAATTTTTAAAATTAAAGAGATGATGAGACAGAACCTGGGACGAGCACAACTAGTCGCGACTTGCCTTGTCCCCGCCAAAAAAGGGCCCGTATTTGCTTAGCATGTAAAGCTACTGCAGTTGAAATGAGGGGAGAAAAAAAGCACTTACCGCTCTGCCGTAATCCATCCTCGGCCAGATAACATAAAAGAATGAGGGGGACTGGCATCGCATTTTTATCCAATAAGGACGCAATGCATTATGGGACATGGACGCAATGAATTATGGGATCACAGGAAGATGCAAGGGATTATGGGTACATGAACAACTATAAAACAACTACTTTTTTTCCAAGTCGGCGAAGTTCTTGAGGGACGTTCACGGTTGACGGCTAGAACGGGCAGTTAGTGTGATTTGGAGACAGAACTCAAGAAGGAACGACTCAAGTTTGAAATACCAGCTGAGTGAGCTTGAATTTACTCGCTGGTTACTGTTTTCTTCATTCGCCTCAAGCTATTTCGGCATATTGATTCTTCAAAATGGAAGGCAAGGTCTTTGACGTCCGTTTGATTCCAGAATTCAGCGGCGCGCCCCAACGGATATGCCCATTGTTGAATGGATAGAAAATGTGGAATTGGTCTGCGAACTTTGTGCCATGGACAAGATCGAGCGCATCTTGCCTTTTACGACTTCGAGGCGGTGCCCTTGCTGTATATAGACAACTCAGTGGAGAGCAGAGGGCAGACGAGAACAAATTAAACGGGCCCTTATGACTGCATACGCGACTGACAGATTTAATGCGTTCGACCAATTTATGGGACGGCGTCTTCGCCCTGGGGAAACTGTGGATGAATTCCTGGCTGAAATGCATCGTTTGGCGCGGCTAGTAGGAGAACCGCTACCTGATCGGTGGATGGCATGTGCATTTGTGTCAGGACTGCCACATCATGTTAGGCAGCTTCTCAAAGCTTCTTCCAGGATGGACGACATGAATCTAGAACAGATTCTGACCCGAGCAAGGGCTATTATGACGGATGACGAAGGGTGCCAGGTATTGGCCGCCGCATCCCAGAGAGCTAACGCGCTCAGAAGCTGAGGTTCCCCTGCCAAACCTGTTAGCAGAACGATTACCTGCTACAAGTGCTCTGGACCCAACCATATGGCGAAGGATTGTACACAAGGACGTCAGGAGAGGTCAAACAGAACGCAGAGGTCTGGTCGCGACAAGCGGTGTTTTCGATGCAACGGCATTGGACACATTTCCTCAGAATGCCAGGGAACGTTTAAGGGGAGAAGGCGTCAGCGCCAGCCTTCTCCCGAGCAGTAAAAAACCGGAAGTTACCCACCGTACAAGTATTTGTAGATGGAGTAGAGTGCACAGCTCTAGTGGATTCAGGATGCTCACAGACGCTGGTGAGCAAGACTGTGTGTCGCTGCTGGAGGCAGGAAGAGGTGGGAGTGTTGACTGCCGACGGAAGACCCTGAAGTGCCGTGGATACGGTAAAATTAAGTTGGGCGTCGAGCATATTCAGCCCGTGACTGTTGAGGTTCTGGTCGTGGAAGGGCAGTTGCTAGGATTCGATCTTCTTCTCGGGATTGATGCAATCAAAGTGCTCGGAGGTGTTTACTTGACCGAATCAGGCGAAGCTCGTTTGAAACCTGATCACATGTGCCGCCATTGTTATCAACAAGCCTGACTTTAGAGTGACGTTTAACCCGAGCACAAAAACGTGGACTGCATTGTGGAAGTGGGCGAGTGGTTATTCACCAGCAAGTTGGTCAATAAAGTACAGGAGTACACAGTACCTGGCCACGTCCGGGATGCATACGATGAAGAACTAGCACGGTGGCAGCGAGACGGATGGCTACTGCCATATCCTGAGAAAGAGCTTGGCCCACCCAAGGGATTAATTCCCTTAATGGCGGTCGTACAAGAACACAAACAGAAGGTCCGACCGGTACTTGACTATCGGGAGTTGAACGGCTTTGTAGACGCATTCACGGCTGACGCAGAGGTGTGTGCGCAGAAATTACGAGAATGGCGACGACAAGGAGCTGACGACGCTGTTGGATTTGAGAAATGCGTACCTACAGATTCACATTGACAAATCGCTATGGCCGTTTCAAACAGTGGTCATTAAGGGCAAGCGGTTTTGCTTTTACGCGTTTGGGTTTTGGCCTGAATGTGGCACCACTTGTCATGAAGTCAGTGATCGACATGATAACGCCCCAGGATCAGGACATTAAGAGTGCCACGTCGGCATACGTCGACGATATCTTCATAAATGAAGGCCTAGTTTCTGCAGCGCGTAAGACAGCACTTTGCAGATTACGGGCTAGTCTGTAAAGATCCGGAGCGATTGAGAGACGGAACTAAGGTCCTGGGTCTGCAAGTCTGGGAAGAAAGCAACTCCCTTCGATGGAAGCGGGAGGTCAGGTTCCAGAAATTGCTCAAAAGTTGACCCGCCAAGCGTATTTTCCTTGTGCGGGAAACTTGTGGGTCATTTCCTGTGTGCGGTTGGCTTAGGGTGGCAACTGCATTTATTAAGCGTTATGCAAGTACACTAACCAAAGGATGGGACGACGAGATAAAGGATGCCCCTCTTGGACGTATGCTGGAGGAAACAGTGGCCAGAGTGCGGGAATCAGATCCTGTCGGCGGAGACTGGTGTGTGAACGGCAATGAAATGACAGTTTGGGTGGATGCAAGCTCCGTGGGCCACGGGAGTAGCACTAGAGGTGAATGGGAGCGTCGTGGAAGATGCTTGCTGGTTGCGTCCAACCAATGATGCCAAACACATTAATCTTGCTGAGCTTGATGCGGTAATCAAGGGCGTGAATCTTGCCCTGCAGTGGCAGGCACCAGTTATGCATGTGGTCACCGATTCAGCATGTGTGCATCGGTGGGTGTCTGACACCCTGACAGGAAGGACGCGCGTGAACACGAAGGCAGCGGGTGAAATGCTGATGAGGCGGCGCTTAGAGACACTGCGAGCTTTGGTGGAGGAGTACGACTGACTATGACTGTGACGTTGGTGAAGTCTTGTCAGAACCGCGCTGACAGCCTCACCAGAGTGCCGCAACGCTGGTTGGAGATGCACAAGAAAGGAGGAGAACCGGTGCAAGTGAGTTGTGTCACTGCAACGAGCCAGTTGAGCAAACGTCAGGTGACCCACATCCACCAGCAGAGTGGGCACCCAGGTGTTAAAAGAACAAATGTACTTTGCTAGGACTGTAGATCCAACGGTGTCTAAAGAACTGGTGAAATCTGTCGTTAGAACCTGTGAAGCCTGCCAATCGATCGATCCAGCACCAGTGCATTGGAAGAAAGGAAATTTGAGTGTGAGAAAAAACTGGAGCAGGTTAGCAATGGACGTAACCCATTGCAATGGTAGCCATTTTCTTATGCTCATTGACTGTGGTCCCTCCCGTTTTGCAGTATGGCGGCCACTGAGACGGCAAGACTCTGCTGGTGTCATTCGTCAGCTAGAGACAGTCTTCACTTAACGAGGCCCGCCGACCGAAATACTGACTGACAATGACACCACGTTCACTTGCAGACAATTTAGGGAATTTGTGAACAGCTGGGGCGTGCATTTGAGGTTCCGGTGCGCTTACGTGCCGTCTGGAAATGGCATTGTGGAACGCAACCACAGAAGCGTCAAAACCATAGCGGCCAGAAAAAATTGTTCAGTCTTGGAAGCGGTTTACTGGCATAACGTCACACCTAAGGACAACCTTTCACCTTCCACGGCACCGGCTGATGTACTGCACACATACCACGTCCGGGTGAGAGGCATCGACGCGACGCCCCGCCTGAATCACAAATAACCGAAGGGGAATACAAGGAAGGGGACATTGTCTGGGTTAAGACTCCACGTGGTAAATGCACGACCAAATTTGGAACCGGACGTGTGACCGAGGTGGTGAGTCAGCAGTCAAAAGGGTCGATGGAACACCTCGTCATGTTAGAGACCTGCACCATTTTTTTGGCTCAAATCCCACAACTGACGAAGAAGACACGGAGGATAGTGAACAGCCAATATACATAGAGTTGGATTCAACAACCAATCACTCCGATAGTGGTAGTTTGCCAATAGATCGGGACGTGTCTAATGAGAGCTCCTCTGATGAAGAAGTTCAACCAATCCCCCCTTCGGAGGAGCACCGGAACAAAAGACCGTATCCTCACTGTCATCTGTGTGATCAGGAGATCAGGGGAGTGTGGCGGACATGAGACAGAACCTGGGGACGAGCACAACTAGTCGCGACTTGCCTTGTCCCCTAAAAAAAAAGGGCCCGTATTTGCTTAGCATGTAAAGCTACTGCAGTTGAAATGAGGGAGAGAAAAAAAAAGCACTTACCGCTCTGCCGTAATCCATCCTCGGCCAGATAACATAAAAGAATGAGGGGGGACTGGCATCGCATTTTTATCCAATAAGGACGCAATGCATTATGGGACATGGACGCAATGAATTATGGGATCACAGGAAGATGCAAGGGATTATGGGTACATGAACAACTATAAAAACAACTACTTTTTTCCAAGTCGGCGAGTTCTTCGAGGGACGTTCACGGTTGACGGCTAGAACGGGCAGTTAGTGTGATTTGGAGACAGAACTCAAGAAGGAACGACTCAAGTTTGAAATACCAGCTGAGTGAGCTTGAATTTACTCGCTGGTTACTGTTTTCTTCATTCGCCTCAGTGTACCAAATTTGAAAAAAGTTTGTGTCAGTGATGGTTAGACCCTTGTGATTTGACTTTGTTGAATCCCCCATTTTTTTTTTTTTTTACATGTTATCCCCAATTACTTAATTTCATGAAATTAAAATTTTTTTCAAAAAGATATTTTTTATTAGTTAAAAATAATGAGTTCTTGGAGAATGCAAATCATCCAAATTCTTTTTTCAAACTACTGCTGAAGATCTGCTTGAAATTGTAACCTAAAAAATGCAATAAAACTGACATTATTTAATTAGGGAAGCTTTTTATTACTTTTATAAATAAGATATATTAAGGACACTATTGTTGTAAGAAAATTTTTTTTTTTCTGATGAATAATGAAATTTTACAATTTTAATTATAATAATTTAAAAATTGTTTAAAATTCTGCATCACTTCTTTTAGGTGATATTATAATGAAGTGGAAACTATATTTACAAATCAAAAATTTTTTTTTAGTTTAAACATTTCCATTTTAGTATGGTAGTCTATACATGACATTATTATTAAAAGATTGTGTTGTAAGAGTTGTCCATCTTTTACTGAAAATTCTCGTCTGCAATTTATTCATTTCACTTACATCTTAGCTGGCTTTGCACTGTGACACCCACCGGTGGTCGCAACGCCAGCGCCAATATGGGACGTCCACAGGTCACGATGTCAATATATGACACTGTGCCGTGGTCAACTCCCAGTTGCGGTGCGAAGCCGTAAGGTTTCTACCACCAGTGTTTTGGGGTTGACTCCTTATCGCTGCCACCAGCCTGTCTCCCGGTTGATCTGGTCGTTTCCAGTTCGATACCAGCTTTGTCATTCCTCCACAAATTCTGTTTCCCTTGGCATGTCACTATCTGATCATGACATTAATTAATTCTGACAGAATCTGAAATCTGGCTTTCTTTTATGGATTTTCTGTCTTCTGCGAAAAAGTATCTTTCTTCATAAATGAAATAAAATCTTTTCCATTCTTTTTTTGTTAAAAAAAATGTCGCTCGGTCTGTCTTTCAAAATAGCTCTTTCTCGCCTTAAGTATTTCTTGTTTTTAATTTCTATGCTTAATTAGTTTAAATATTTTTATTTTATGTATTTATTTTGGTACAGGCCATACTTCAAGTAATTTTTTAAAACTTTTTTCAGAAGAAACAACTTAGAAAAATGTTTTTTATTAGTAGTTTTTTTTACATTTTTAGTTTATTTTTTTATAGTATTTTAATTTTTTTAAATTTTTTCAGAAATCATGTTCAAACATCAGGAAACACTGTATTAACTAAAAGTCAATAAAATGTTAAGATAATTGCTGAAAATGTTAATTTGTGAAAATTACTAGGTAGCTAAAAAAAAAAAAAATGCATTCACTTAGAATTTGTAAATTTATGCCAATTCTGGTCATCCATACTTAGCAATCAACACCTTACCCCATCAATTACATCAATCAGCACATCAGAAAAACATGGCCCGTGGTTAAGAAATGCTTGTATGCTACATTTTTATGCTACAATTAATACTTGTTTCAAATCAAATTTAACTTTAAATTTGTTAATTTTACTCAAATACCATGTCACAAATCCATATTTATTTTGGAAGGTTTTTAAAACTTGAAAAATAAATTTTGTTTACAAAGGTGTTAAAATGTAAGAAAATGGCTGCCTGTAATCAGTTTTGTGAAAGCGAGCAAAAAGTAGACATTCCAATCTATATAATTTCTATTTGAAATACACCAGAGTATTTTGCTTACTGGAAATAGTAAATTTAACCATTTAGCTTTCAATTAAAGCTAAAATGAAATCTTCAAGAATGCTTTTTCATTTTTAAAAATTCATTTTAAACCTTAGGTATCAAAAATTCAGTGGAGGTGTCTACTCAAAATGTTTTGAATCATAACTTACACACACACACACACACACACACACAAAAAAGGAGAGAGAGAGAGAATATATAAATGAGTTGTGTAACAAAGTGTGTTATTTTACTTAGCATCTACAAACATAAAGAATGTAAGCATTAATAAAAATTGCTTATTATTATTATTATTATTATTACTACTACTACTACAAGTATGAAAGTTAAGCAGATATATTCTTATTCAGAAGTTTTAAATTTAACCTCTCCATTAGGCACCTCCACTAAAATTGTGATACCTAAAGTTTCAATTTACTATTTCCAGTTAGCAAAATATTTTGGTGTATTTCAAGCAGAAATTATATTGATTTGAATTGATTATTTTTTGCTAAAAAGGATTAGCACCTTATTTTTAGTTATCTTTCATCACAATGTAATTCTTTTTATTAAAAACAAATCTTCCAAAAATAAAATATACTTTTATGAAACTTTATTTGAGGAATATTATCTGATTTAAAGTATAATTAATCTGATTTGATTAAAATAATATTTACTTTAAGTTTAAAATATGGCAGAAATTAATTTTTTAAGTAGTGTATTTAACAAAATGTAGCCATGTTTACATCTTTGACAAGGTAATGACTGATTTATTGTTGTTCTACAGAGAATTTATCTGTAAAACAAAATTTAAGAAAATGATGTGAGTGCCTTCCTTAAATAATTTTTAAGTACTCAGTTATCTTAAAAATTTAAGAAAATATTCTTTGTAACCTAAACCTTTTATAGAATTTTAGAAATTCCAGCTTTAAATTTAATATCATTATCACTCTTATTTTCTGGTAATATTGCATATAGTCTACTGTACTTACAAAATCAATATATTTATATACTAAAAAAACAAATTAAAAATTTTGGTGCATGATGATTTGTATTAAGCTTTTCAATTTTTGATTAGTAAATATAGTTTTCACTTAATAACAATGGGATTTAATGGGATCAAAGTAATGCTGACATTTAAAAGATTTGAAACTTTATAAATTATTATAAAAAAATTTGAAAATTCATCATTCATTGGAAAAATTTTTTTTCTTAAGACAATAGTGTCCTTAATATATCTTATAAATTTAGTTAATTTTGGAATAACTCTTGAAAATCTCATTAAAATCTGACAATTATTTGATTTTTGCAAGAATTTCTAAATCCATGAGTTTTTTTTTGTTTTCTTTTTACAGGAAAAAAGGTGCTAAAGTTTCCATAGTAATCTTTGGCCCACCACTGACAAAAAGAAAATAAAAAAAAAAAAGAATTTTTAACCAAAATTTAGAATGTACTAGAAAGGAATAAAAAATTTAATAAAATAATCAGAAAATCCTTTCCTTTTAATAATAAACATTTTAATGATAGAATTGTTTCCACCAAGGTTGAAAGCTTTTTTATCACACTATGTTCTTTTTTAGTGAAAAAGTGGAGGTACCTACAGTGTTCATGGTTTCTTTTTCAAGAATACATTGATACATAATTTGATTAGTGAACTTAATCTTTTCTTGAAAGTGTTTTTGGCCGATTTCTTCATCAATATTTAATTCTTAACTTCAAAATATCAGACATAGCTAGTTTTCACTGACTTCGAAATTCTTTTCTGCTTTTGCAAAGATGAATCTCATATACAGTGAAACCACAATTTAACATCCTTCAATTTAAGGAATATCAAATTTAAAGAATCAACCCCCTGGATCAGATGGACATACTGACTTTTTACTTTTACTGAACAAAGATAAATGCTAAAACAAATCATTCAAGTCCATGTTAAGATTTTTCAATTATAGCTAACATGTACCTAACATGTTAGCTGGAATTGAAAGATCTTGCTGATTACAGCTATTTTTAAAGACAGTATTCACTATAAATAGCAAACCCTATTTGGCAATAGTGCGTGTGGGAGAGAGAGACAGTTTCTGGTTGTTTCATGTATAGCCAAGTCACTTGTTTATTGTAAACAACTGCTCTCATGAACCTTTGGTGAGTGCACTGAAAATTCATTTTTAGAGGGAAGATTCTAATATGTGCATGTAAGAGGCTCTCTTCAGATTTGATATGTCCCGGAAAGGGATATATTTGTTCGAAGTAGCAAAGTGGTTTTGGACTACTGTAACCGGATAGGACAATCTAGCAGGTAACCGTAATGGACTGTCCTCGTTGTAGTGGTAGGCAATATGCGTAGCCAATAGGCATCCTCCTGTACCTTTGCATCAGTCTGTATTTATGGCTGACACCAGCCAATCATATTATTGTGAGGGGGAAACCAGGTGTATGCATATTCATTACATCATTCCCCCTGAGCTAAATTTTCAAAATGAAATTTAGCTTATTCAATATCAGACGATGCTTTTTAGGGTCTGGACTTAATCAGCTGGATTGATTTTTTTCCTAAGTCTTTGTTATTGGAAGGTCCTTGCAGTGGTGGCGTTTGACACACTGGTACCTCTGGCCTTGAGGCTATGGATTCCTGGATCCATTGGTGAATGTTGACTTACTGGAATTTCAAATGCATCATACATGGGACTTCCATTGGAATCTTTGGTATTTTCAGTGACCTCTGTAGTGTGCCTGGGTCTCAATTGATTCCAATGTCTATTTTTAGTTTTATGTCATATATAACCTGTCCAATTCTTTTGGTTATCATTCCTTCTTCCCAATACATTTTCCCAGCCCTAAAGTTCTTGAAAAAAAATTTTGTCACCTGGCTTTAGTCATCTGGTTTTCTTTTTTAGCAGTTTTCATTTGCCAGACTAGGCAACAGCCTGTGCAACACAGAGCGCATTTTTCCTCAAACATTAACTCTGCTGGCGATAACCCTGACATTGTATTTGGGTTTACAACAACTGAACTGTGATTGTATATACTGATAGTCAAAATTTCTGAATACTTCTTTCATCAGATGGTACATGCCTTGGTTTTTCTTCAACACTCGTTTAAAGATGTCCACAAATTTTTCCGCCTGTCCATTTGATTTTAGATGATATACTGCTGTTGTCATGTGATCAATGGACAATGATGTACAGAATTCCTTGAATTCTCTTCCCGTAAACTGCATTGCGTTGTTGCTGACTAAAGTTTTAGGGAATCCAAAGCAACTAAAAATTTCATTAAGTGAAAATTTATCAATTTGTTCCCAAAAAGTTGGATGTCTGCATCAAACAATTTCAGTTTGGCTTACTTAGTGAAACTGTCCACAATGATCATGCAAAAATAAGATCCATTGAAGATGTGTATTTCAACAATTCAACTGGTGAAATTAGTTTTTCCACAAAGAAAAACATAACAGATTACGTATAATATTTCTCACCAGAAATCAAAAGCCTTCCGTTTGAAACAAAAGAAACGAGCCTGCTTTATACAGCTGCGGACCGACCATAATTTGCATGCGAATGCCAAGGCAACAAGATTTCACGTTAACTGACCGAGACTACTCGGCATAAAAACGCGGGTGCCGCCATTTTGGTTTTCTTTTTTTTACAGTTGAAGGACCAGTGTTTACATAACGCGCAGATTCATGGGCGTTTCCGAGGTAAGGCCATTTTCACAATTTTCCCCACTCCCCTGATCTCATGATCACAAACAGGGCAGGGAGGTGGCGATCGCCGCCGTCAAGTCCCCTCTCGGGGGGGATAACACAAGCTTCATCCTCATGTGTTCTCGTCTGTGGTTTGAGTGTCGGTAAACACTGTGTCCGCCAGGAGGCTGCTGTTATCAGAATCGCTGCCCTGCAGGTCTAACTCAAGCAGATTGAACTCTCACTACTCCCAGACTCGAATCGCTTTCATCGCCGGTAGCGGTAGTGATTCGCCACCGGTCGCAAGTCTTTAATGTGACGAGGCACCCCATCAACTCTCACAGATTGGGCTGATAACCTCGTAACACGCCCAGTGCCGCATTTTTGTCGTACACTTGCCGCGTGGGTTTTTGACCCAACGATGTCTCCTTTTTTCAATCTCCCTCCAGTCACTTCTAGTTCAGGCAGCGGGTTGGCTTCAATGCCTTTCACGCAGACATGATATTTGTGCAGTGCATCACCCGGCGCCGTGGATGGTGAAATGTTATCTTTCAGGGCAACATTATACCAGTAAACCGCTCTGAAACTGTGCAGCCCTTCCTGGCTGTGATGGTCTTGATGGTTCTGTGGTTTCAATCCATGATGCCGTTTCCACTTGGCAAGTAGGCACATCGAAACCGCAGATGCACGATGTCCGCAAATTTTTTAAAATCTTTACTGGTGAATGCAGTATCGTTATCCGTCAGTATTTCCATGGGTGGGTCTCGCTCCAGGAAAACATTCTCCAACAGTTGAATGACGGTGCTCGCATCTTGTCGGTGCAGCAGCTGCCATACCGCAAACCTGGAGGGACCGCAATCAATGAGTGTTAAAAATTCTCACCATTGTAGTGAGTTATGTCCATTGCCAGTCTGCTCCAGTTGCTCTTCACGCCAGTTCTCCTCTTTCCCAGTGAACGGGTGCCGGATCGATCGACTGACAGGTTGTGCAGGCCTTCAACGGATTTAACGCTTTCTCTGGACACCTGCGGGTCGATTAACCTGGCGAAATACAGAGTTCGTTTCACGCCCGGATGTCCGCATTGACAATGCGTATTGGCAACCTGGTCCTCATCCAGTCGTCTCCCTGCCACTGCACAGCTCTGAGTTCCGGTCCTCCTCTCTTGAGCAGTTCTAGCCACCTGTGCGGTACTCTGGTGAGGCGATCTGCACGGTTCTGACAGGACTGCACAAGTGTCGCATCTACGGTCAATCCATATTCTGCCACCAACGATTGCAAAATGCCCAGCCGTTGCCTGACCAGCATCTCACCAGCCACCCTTGTGTTCACCCGTGCCTTCCCGGTCAAGGTGTCGGAAATCCACCGGTGCACACATGCCGAATCAGTGACCAAGTGCAACGTTGTCGCCTCCCACTGGAGAGCCAGATTCACTCCTTTAAGCGCCGTGATTGAGTTCAGCCAAATTAATATGCCTGGCATCATTAGTCGGACACAGCCAGCACGCATCTTCGATGACATTTTCGTTTACTTCAATGCCACTCCTGTCGCCACGGAATTCACATCCAGCCAGATTGTGATCTTGTCACCACCATGCACCAGTCTCCTCCAATGGGATCCAGTTCCCATGACTCTACTTAACATCTCTGCTAGTATGCGACAGAGAGAGGGATCTTTGATTTTATCATCCCATCCATTGGTTGCTGCGGTTGCCAGGCGCTTGACAAATGCAACTGCCACCCTGAGCCATCCACACACTGGGAAGTGTCCAACAAGTTTCCCACACAACGAAAAATATGCACCGACCGGGTCAACACATCAGGGGCTTTCGAATTTGACTTCCTCGTTTCCATCGGAGGGTGCCATTTTCTTCCCAGACCTGCAAGCCAAGAACTCTTGCTCCATCTCTCAGTCGCACCGGATCCTTGCACACCAAACCGTAATCTGAAAAGTGTTGTCTTACACGATGCAGAGGCCAAACTTTCATTAATGAAGATATCATCAACGTATGCTGATGTGGCACTTTCAATTGTGCGGTCTTGCGATGTGATGGTGTCTATAACAGATTTCATGATGAGTGGCGCCACATTTAGCCCAAATCTTAGCCGTAAAGACACAAGCGTTGGCCTTTGAAAATAACCGTTTGAAATGGCCACAGCGTTTCGTCGATGTGAATCTGAAGATATGCGTTTCCGCAGATCCAGAAGCAACACATTGACTCCCTGCACCGCCACGTTCTCAACTTATGTGCGTACACTTCTGCATCGGCAGTGAAAGCATCCACAAAGTCGTTCAATTCGCGGTAATCGAGTACCGGACGCACCTTCTGTTTCTGCTCCTGCACGACTGCCATCAAGGGAATCAGACCCTTTGGGGGTCCCAGTCTTTCCTGGGGTATGGAATCAGCCAGCCATTCACAATCCACTGCTGAAGCTCTTTTCGTATTTTCCTCTGATGCTGTCTGGAACTTTGTACTCAGCGACCTTGTTGTGGCTGAACTGGGGGGTCTTTTTGGGCCCATTTCCACCTGGCGGTCCACACTCTCGCCGGAATTGAAGGAGACGTAAATCCGCTCACTAACGCAAAGGGCTGCACACACCTTTCTTCTTTCACCCAGTTCCACATTTCCAGCTGGCGTGATCATCATGCCTCCTAATGCTCGGATCGCATCAATCCCAAGTAGCAGGTCGTAAACTGAGGGGCCTTCCAACGTGCCACCAAAACATCGACTTTGGCATGACCCCCTCCATCTGTTAGGATTGACACAGTCCCAACACCACAACAGGCCCAGGACACCTGTCAATCATCCGAATCTCAATTTGTTGACTGTTCCATGTCACGCATCAATCCGCGCTAACGATCGATCGGGAACATCCAGTGTCAACGAAGCGCTGAACACCATTTACCCTCAACTCTCACGTTGATAACAGGCAATGCCGCATTTACTGACCGAGAGGGGGGCAAGGGTTGCGACAGCACCTTGTCCCCGGACTCGTTTCCCAAGCAATCCTGTGCTACATGGCCTAACTCTTTGCAGCGATAGCAGCATAGTCGTGCACGGTTCCGCCTTGCCGCTCCCCTCCTGCGTTACTTTGGCTCCGCAGTCCCTAGAGAAATGGTTTGGTCCACCACACTTGTAGCATTTTGGGGCCTCCCTCGGTGTCTCCCAGGCGTTCTCACGGCTGCCGCGATCTGTTCCGTGTCCTTCAAGATGTTTTGGGCCCTGGCTAGCAATTCTTCAATTCCCAGTGTGTCCAATCTTGAAGACGCCGCAGGAGCCGACTGGTGTCGTCTGGAAGCCCTGCCAGGAAGGCGCACCCCAGTATGCGGTCCGTTGTTCGGCCAAACGGTACTGCCAGCCTTCATAAATCAGCCAGGTAAACATCCACGGTCTCACCCTGCTCGAGCCGTCGTCCGGCGAACTGTTTCCAAGCGATGAATGGATCTATTCCAAAGGCCGTATACAGGGCGTCCTTGATCTCTTCTAGGTCAGCATCGCCCCCGAAGTTGTTGATATACTCGCGAGGCTCCTCCCGTGAGTCTCAGTGGGATGACTAGTGCAGGTTCCTTTATTTTGGACACCCTGCAAACACGTTCGCCTTTTCAAACCATTCAACGATAGTCGGGCCCGTGGTGGAGCCGTCGAATTCTGGGATCAACTTTAGATCGAACTTGTCCATTGCCGAAATAGCTTGAAGTGTGTAACTCAACAATTCAACTGGTGATAGCAGGTAGGCACAAAGAAAACCCGTGTCGCACGTCCAACCTTCTCACGAGGTTCTAAAGCCTTCCGTTTGAAACAGCAGAAACGAGCCTGCTTTTATACAGCTGCGGACCGACCACGATTTGCATGCGAATCACGAGGCAACGAGATTTCACGTTAACTGACCGAGACTACTCGGCATAAAACGCGGGCGCCGCCATTTTGGTTTTCTTTTTTACAGTTGGAAGGACCAGTGTTTACATACTGCGCAGATTCGAACGCGTTTCCGAGGTAGGCCATTTTCACAATTTTCCCCACAAGGGCCCTGCATAGTCAATATGCAATAGAGTCCATGGGACATCTGTCTTTGGCTATGGTTGAATCTTTACCAGTGGATCCCTTGCTACCAGTTGACATCCTCTGCACAGTTTCACCAAATTTTCTATGTCATGGTCCATCCTCGGCCAATAAGTATAGACTCTCATTTGAGATTTCACTCTCGAAATCCCTGGATGGCCAGTTTGAAATTCTTTCAGAATTTTCTTTTGCAAGGTAACTGGCATTACAACTCTGTGTATAGTAATACCTGTTCGCAGATTGAAAAAGGTGACACACTAATTCCTTTTTTAGTTTTCTTGTTCAACCAGACTTGCTTTTTCATTTTTTTTTAATGAAATCATCATTCACTGCTGCTTTTTTTCACGTCTTCTAGCGTAACTGGTAGTTCTCGAAGTGTTGCATAACAGACCCGACAATTTACTTTCGTCTCTTAGTACCGCTATTACCGTTTCTTCCAGTGGTTCCGTATACTTAGGTATCAATCTTGATAACCCATTAGCATGACCTAGCTTCTTTGAAAGCACATATTCTATTTTGCCTTTCAAATCCATAATAAATCTGTTTGCTTCGTCTTATAGTTCTTTATGACGTTAACTTTGTTACAGAAAGAATTCACAGGCAACTCCCATGATAATATGATCCAGTCTAAACCATATACACTTTCGATTTGTGAATTTTTCCCATGAACGCAATGTTACATTTTAGTTCACCTCTAAACTTAAGTCTTTTTCCTGACACCCCCCTGGCAATTTTGTCTGTGTTAGTCAACGGTGGCTAACCGATTTTTTTCCATGTTTGCTTGTTTATTACCAAGATATCACTTCCTGAATCGAGTAATAATTTTATGGTCTGCCCATTTATTTTTTTACCTTGAGGTATTTTCTTCTTTGACCCTCTTCAATTTCGTTTTTAGACAAAACTACGTCCACCTTTGTTTGAGACTTTGCTTTTACTTTTCTGTTTTGCCTGACAATGGCCTACACGCCCACAATTAAAACATATTTTATCCCTAAAGAAACAATCCTTCTTTATGTGCTGTCCTCCACATGAACTGCATATAATTTTTCTTTCTTTATTTTGTATCCACTTCTGTTGTCTTACAGTTTGTACTTGCAAAATGCTCTTCTCCTCAATCCGAGTATTATCTTTTTTTATGTTTATAAGTTTCTGACATTCTTCCATTATTTTTTATAGCGTAATCTTCGGATCCTGTTCTATGATAGCGAGGATTCTTGATATAATTTCTTTGTCCTTCAGTGTCGTTAGACTCTGCACAAAAATTAGACACTTAAACATGTTGCTTGACAATTCCTTTAATTTAAACGCCTCACACTATGCGTTAACCATACCTGCATATGTGACAAAATCATCATCCTCTTGTTTTACGATATTTAGACACTTGTATGGTGTATGAAACAGACTATCTCTTTCATCAAAAATTTTCAACAAAATTTCTACTGTTTCACTGAACGTAATTTCTTCTGGCTTCTTTGGGAGGATTAAATTCGCGTATTTTGTATTTTCTCCTGTTCCCAACTTCTGCAACAATAGAGTGATTTTTTCCTCATTGGACCATTGTTCGCATCTTTTTGTAAATATTGTTTCAAACCTACGAAAATAAGTCGGAAATGTTGAACCACTGTATTTAAATTCAGAGAGTGAATTTGAAATTTCTTACTTTCTGTAAGAGTTGCACAAGTTTTTCCTTTTCTAACGTTCCTTGTTAATAAGCGTTAAAAAAAAAAAAGAGGGAAAAATTACTTACTTTCTGTAAGCATCGAACAAGTCTTTCTAACATTCTTCGTTAGTAAGTATTGTCAACTGTATATTTTTTTTTTCCTTTTGTTTTAACTTGTGAGGTTGTTTCAAATCTTGTCGCCAACTGATATGTCCCAGAAAGGGATATATTTGTTTGAAGTAGCATAGTGGTTTTGGACTACTGTAACTGGATAGGACAATCTAGCAGGTAACTGTAATGGACTGGTCCTTGTCGTAGTGGTAAGCAATAGGCATAGGCAATATGTGTGGCCAATAGGCGTCCTCCTGTACATCCACATCAATATGTATTTATGGCTGACACCAGCCAATCATATTACTGTGAGGGGGAACCCAGGTGTATACATATTCAGTACATCAGGATTTATCAGATTTAAGGAACACACTCACATCCCCCACCAAGTAGTTCTTTAAATTGAAGTTTTACTTATATTAAAATTTTACATTTGATATGTTTTAATTTATATTGTATTTCAAAAGTAAATGCAGATTAAAAAGTGATATTATTGCATTTTACCCTAATTAACTTGCATGAAATATAACATTAATCTTTCTGTGATTATTCCACCAAACTTCTTTTTAGAAAATAATTAAAAATACAAGTTAAAAAAGTAAAAAATAAATAAAAACAGAAAATTGCACAAATAAAATGTATAAATTAAGTTTGACTTACATTTTTGGGATGATTTTTCTTTATGGCCTTTTGCTTTGTGGTTGGACCTCCTTTTTGCAGAGAAACAGCTGAATTAATACTATCAGAAATACTTTTGTATTCTAGATGTTTTTTTTCAGGGCTCTCATGGGATATTTCATTCACTATATCAGCAAGTGATAAATGCACTTTTCGCTTTTTATTTCCCGGATGGTTTGCCAGTTTCACAGTTTTAAATCTTTTGACTGCAATACTGTTATCAGCATCATTATTTACTCTTACATTGATTTTTTCTGTAACATCCACCTTTTCAGTTGTAGATGACAAAATACACTTCACAGGATCATTTGTAAGTTCTGTTATTACCTCTTCAGTAGTCATATGAGCCTTATTTTTCATTCTAGCTTCCCTAACCCTATTTTGTTTCTTTAAAGAAGTTAGAGGTTCTGATGGTACCCTGGATGCTGAAATTTTATTTTCAATATTCTTTTTATTTGTGCAACTCTGTTGCTTAGCTTTGCTATAAGATTTTTTTTGTAAAATGACAGGGAAATCATTCATATCTGAATTTGGCTCTAGAAATTTATTGGAATTTAGTTTGCTCTTTTTGCTTTCTGTAGCAGTATTTCTGCTTCTCTTTACAGCAGGAATGTAATTTTGCTCATTATTTTCAGGCAATTTTGCTGACTTTGCTAATCTTTGACATCTTTTACTATAGAAAATCTTTGGAGGCAGGACATTAGAATCTTTCTGTAGCCTGTCTTCAATAGCCATTGGGGTATCATTCATTTCAGGTACGTGAATCAAACCCACATTAAGTGCATGTCTTTTCCTTGCTCTTGTTACAATCTGGGGTGAATCCTTACTTTTGGATTTATAGGTATTTATTTTCTGTGAAGATGTAGCGTTTACATCAGTCAATTCAGGGGAGTCATCCAAGGTTTTTAATTTTTGCAATTCTGGAGTGGTCCGCCTCCTTCCCATCTTTGATGTCCAAATTTAATGCTGAAAATAAAATGTTACATATCAATATCACTTGCTTCAAAAATCACAAATACAACACATATCTCAATAAATAAAGCTAGCATGATAATTTTTTATGGTAATGTCTAAAAAACAAATAAAAAAAAAATTATCCAATTAACAATTCATTCCAACCAGGTAGCAAAATGTTTTGGGGTCTGGAGATGAAAGACATCAACAAAGGGATTTTAAACTTAAAACATTTTATTAACATTAATGTATACATCTCTAACTAACCAGTGTGGTTTCTCTCTCGTCCCACTGTGAAGCTGCTTCCATACATGAATTTCAATGTCTTCATTGTTTGACAATTAGACTCAACTTCCTGAAAAACCTTTCTCTGTATCTATCATTCCCACATTGGCTCAGCCAATCAAAATCGACTTCCTTTGTTTTACCTTGTATCTGATCTCAAAGGTCAAACTCAGGAAATCCTAGCAGAGATATACTTTTCTAAAAAAAATAATAGTCTTCTAAACTATTATTTAACATTTCTTACCTAATGATTTAAAAAAAAAAAAAAATTAATTTATCAATTTTATTTCAATTTTATTACTCAAAAATCTCTTTTATGTCTGCAAGGTGTGCTCTTACATTTTTTCTTCATTGGGCCAGTCACATGACACCTATCTCCAAAACACTAAGAGACAGACAGAGGCTACAACTAAATGTATGTTATGAACCTTAAAAATATCAGTGTTTCATTAAGAATAAAAATTTGTAAATTTGTTCTGCTACTTTTACAAATGAAATTTTCATACATGTCCCTAATGCCCTGAAAAAGAATGATCATAAACAACAAAATTCTGACCATTTTTCAAACATAAAAAAAAAAAAAAAAAAAAAAAAAAAAAAAATACTGAACAATCCTTTGTCCATTCTTGGTTACTAGCTTCCTTGAACCAAGGTCAATGCCTCAGACACCAGTCTGGATGCAAGTCACTCCAACAGTGAACTTTGACCTCTCCAATGTCATCCCCACCCAAGTCAGCAGGTACAACCTGTGTAATCCAATATTCCTGGTGGGATCAAAACTTCTTGCCTCTTCACTTGAGACTACACAAAATGTACATACAATTCACATAAAAAATACCGGTCCAAAAATCAAACAATACATGCCAAAAAGCCACACACCAAAGTGTCAACCAATTCTATAAGTGAGCCACATCCTTGCCAACTAAATTTTACTCTTTAAATATACTATGATTCACACTTATTTTGTACTCATAGTGACACAGCACATATGGTCCATTATCACCCTATTTATTCAACCAGAACCAATTAATTATTTGTTATTTGTGATTACCAGATTTACTTGAACAAATCTTCACTATTATTAACCATCTGCCGGTGTGCCAAAACTAAACTCACACCATCTCCAATTCCTTCTGCCTTTGGCTGCCCCCCCATGGGGAAAACAACTACACTTGCTCAGCATCTTCTAACTAATTTATTACTGGTTATACCATGGTTACAAGGGTTCCCTTCCCTTAGTCACCTACCACAAACTGGCATCCCACATGCCACTTGACAAATTCCTTTTTGGTTATCAGAGCCATCCATAGGCCTCATGGGTATCTTAGGGTATGTCCATTTGATACGGAATACTTCATAGCTCCCACTCTACCTCCATTGTTTCCTTATCTGCATAGCCAGGTGCGACGATCCCTAGGGAAACAAATTTTCTGTGATTACGGAATAATGGAATCATTAATCTTAAATAGAATCTGGATTTTTAATGTAATTTTCAATAATAAATCACAAATTGTTTGATTTTTTTCAGATTGTTTTTTTTAATTATTTCAAAACTTAATAAATCTCTAATTTTGTTAAGCATTTTAATAAATATAATAACAATTATTTCCTCAAAATTTGTTTTTACAAATATTTGTAGTTATTTTTCTTATAAAACTCAAAAATGCTTACATAAAAAAGTGGATTGTTGATTTTCTGAGAATATGTTAGCTAATCTATTTTTAAATATTTTAAAACTTTTCTAAGCTGTATGTAGCAAATGAGATGAAAGTCTGAAGGTCACAGCTTAGTCATAGCCACTGAGATCCATTGCTAAAGTGGAAATGGAAGAGACATTAATTGCAGTCAAAATTGAAGGGGGGGGAGGATAGAGAGAGAGAGACAAAGATCAAACTAATAAGTTTAACAAATATCCTTTAGGCCCTTTTAGCTATAATCTCCAACTATTCAAATGTAATGTCAATCAACATCTCCAGTTGCCTTGATCCATCCTTTTCCTCATCCTTTCCTCTATCATTACTACCTGCTCTCGCTCCAAATCCTCTATAACCCCTTGCGTGCTAGTGGCTTCCTGCCTTGCTAGGGATGAAATGCTTAAAAAAAATAAATAAATAATAAATAAATAAATAAAAAACTTGTTTTATGGATATGAAAGAAAAGTAAATGCTATCACATACCAACCATACAATTTAGAAACAAATAAAAAAAAAATTCTCCAAAAACACCATTCTACAAAACAAGTGGCTTATCTAAGCTTACCATCACACAATTCTCCCAGATTAAAAATTGCATCATCTTCAGTGCTTCAAAAAAAATCCTTTAATAACATTAACTATTAATGATTATTTTTTCATAATTTTTATATTTTGTAATCTAAACTATTTGTATGAATAAGCAACAAATTGCCAAGATGACTGAATCAAGTCAGTATAGTGTATTAACCTTTAAAGTTGGGCCTACTCCTCTCTCTCTCTCTATATATAGATATATATATATATATATATATATATATATATATATATATATATCAAAAGAAAAAAAATAACTCCAGCATCTAAATTTGTGCTAAGGCCAGAGTAGAGAAATTTCCTGGTAACTTGCAAATTCTGTCTCCATAGTGTTGACATATTTAGGGTTGACACAATCAAAGATCACATTCAAATCAAAAAGTCTTCAAAAAAGTTGGCTCAACTGAAACAGAAGACAATCACAACTTTGTTGAAGAGTAGATAGGTACGAGATGATTTTGTGCTTGATTTTTTTAAAATGTGCACTTTGACATTCCCCTACACAAAATTGACAATATTTAAACATTGTAAAGAAGATGGTGGTATTCCAAGTGTCAATTGTGCTAGGCAACTTCATTTACCAAAATTGTTTGCATGTCATTTTGCTGCCCTGAAAGCCAAGCTTGCTAATCAGTCAGCATCATAACAGACAAAACAACTATCAAGACCATGGCATTGTGAATGTAATTGCAAGCATTTTTGGGAAGTCGTTTCTCATTGATGTTGTAACCTTGGGAGAATGCAATCATCAAACTAAGTCAGGCATGAATCCGAGCTGTAACTCATGTGGATATTACATTTGAGGATATTAATACCTTTGTAACAGATTTTGCAGCCTCTTGCAAAAAAAAAAAAAAAACACAGCTCATAAGAAGTGTTGTCAAATGTCTTTATTAACAGTTGCCATGTGGTGTAATTAGCACATATTTTAAATCTTGTTGGTGAAGTAATTTCACACTGATTTGATAATGTTATCCAGATCACTACTTTCATAAAGTCAGCCTTTTTTTAAAAAGCAGAGTTGGAAAAAGCGATACTTAAAATGGCTTGAAAGTTTCTTTGCCTAAGGAACAAGTGAAATTACCCCCTGTACCAGTGGCAACCAGATGGAATTCTTGGTTTAATACGGTCAAATGCCACTCATCCTCTGTAGAGTTTTATGAAGGATTCTTTAAGCAAGAGCCATGATCTTGCAGTAGATAGGATTCTAGAATTAGCAGATGATGGTTGACTACTCTTACCATAATTTGAGCTTAAATCTGCATTTTATAAATGAGAACTGTACTCGTTTAATAACAGCTTTGACAAATTTAGAAGAAACTAAGTCTCTTATACAAGGCAGTTCACCTGCTTGACTGTAGACAGCTACCCTGTATAGGCCATGATTTAGACAGTTTTGCAGCCAGTAAGACTTGCAATGTTCTTCTACTGATCTTCTTGAAGAATTCCAAATGTATACAAATTACCAAGATGATTTACCAAATCCTTTTACTATCCCACCATTTTGGAATGCAAATAAGATCAGATTTCCTCTTCTGGAACAGATTGCCAATAAGGTCATATGCATGCCTGTTACCAGTATAGATGCTGAACATTCATTTTATCAATAAAAATTTACTCAATAAACAACATGAAAGTCTTACCACTGAGAAGACTCAAGCAACTCACAATGTTGTATTACAATGGAGATTTAGAGAAGTGATTTGAAGATTAGATATTTCCCAAATTAAGAAATTAGCAATTTTAAATTTGAGCAGTATTTCAACTTGGGATAAGTTGTTTTATTTAAATGTTGAATTAATATATTTAATTTGTTTTTTTGATATTTTGTTACAAAGATTCTGTTATGATTTAATTACAGTTTTGTAAAATTTTAGTCAATGACTTCATTCAGATATTTATTATTGAGAATCAAGTTATTCGCTGTTGACACTTTAAATGTGATTTTCATATTATGAATCAATAATTATAAATCAATACTTTTACTTAAAAAAACAAAAACAATTTGTGTTTTGAATGCATTCTTAAAAGAAGGAAGCTCTGATTAAAAGTCCTACCTCAAAGATAATTATGCATAGTAACATTCCATTGTTTTATTGTCTAGCCATTTTACATTTCTTATTTTTATTTTTACACACAATTTATTTTTAGACTTGGATTTTAACATTCAAAAAAAGATTTGTAGATATTTGCTATTTCTTTATATGTAATAAAACTTTGAATTATGTTTTTGCTTTCAGTTTTAATAATAATTATAGCATATTGTATTGCAGTTTTCTCATAAAATGTAAAAAATTAAATTTCCCAAACGTTAAAAAAAAAAGAAGAAAAAAAACAAAAAAAAAAACCCCGAATTTGCCAAAAGTGGAAATGGAAAATCAGGAGCCCTAAATCCCTCTACCTTTGGGCATAGAGACAAACCCATTCAGAAATCCCAAACCATGCAGGCTGAATCTTATTTCCACAAACAACAATTTTCCCACAGAAATTAACTCCAAAAATTCACCAACGAACAACTTAGTTATTCAACCAATAAAGGTAAGACACACACAGCTCTTAAATTAAAAAATACCCCTCAACAAAAAACCAATCATTTCTCAGTTAATTACAATTAACAAAATAATTCTAAACTTAAAACATTTGAATGCATATGTCACAAAAAGTTTCAACTCATTAAGATCGCTAAAAAAAGAGCATAGAATGATGAAAAAGACGCCAAACTTGACAAAAACAAAATTTTATAGTCTAAATGTTTATGATATTATTAAGAGGAAAGATCAAAGTTTATTTTAATTATTTTTTAAAATTTTTCCTTCTTTTTAGAACATTCTGAATTTTGATTTAAAAATCCTTGTTTCTCTTTGTATCACCAGGTAAAATAACATACAATTTTTAGCACATTTTTTTTCTATGACACATTAATTTGGAAAATCTTGCAAAAATAAAAATAATTGTCTGATATTAATGAAACTTTCAGAAACTATTCACAGATGATGGAAATTATTATAAATATGATTTTTTTTTTTTTTTTTTAATGAAAGTCATGGCAGAAATATTTTTTTTATATTTATTACCCACCCATAATTAATTTTATGAAAACTAGAAATTCAATCGAGTCCACTTTACAATATTTTTATTTTTTTACTATTTTACAATAGTTAAAAGCACAAGGCTTTGAGGAATGCAAATCATGTTTTTTTTTGTTTTTAATTTAGGTACCACCACGAGATCACTGGAAAATGAGCATAGCAGGATAATAAAGGCCTTAAACTTGATGAAAATAATTTTTTATCGTCTAAATGTTTGTTATTATCAAGATCAAAGTATTTTTTGATTATCTACATTTTTTAATAATTTCTAGCACTTCCAAAATTTTTGTTAAAAATCTTGTATATTTTTGATCAAAAAAATTGACAGAAAGTCTATCGTCAGACACTTTTTTTTAACTTTTGTTTACAAAAGTGAAACTTTCCGTTTTAAATTCGTTTAAAAATCAACTATGATTTTTTTAAAAATTAATTTAAGAAAATTAGAAATTATAAAGTTTATTTAATGTATTTTGAAACAAACATTACTTACTTTCTGCGCGGAAAAAAAAAAAAAAAAAAAGTACTTTCAAACAATAGAAAGCCGGGCTTAACAGAGGTGTTGATTGACAAGTGACATGTGCGTGATTTCATGTTACGGGAGGAAAAGTTATAGTACGGATGGTCACAAGTGACAGTGTACCTTCATGTGAACAACTTATTTACTTCGTTATTTTTAAGTCGGCATAGCATGATAAAAATGGCCTTAAATTTGACAAAAGCAGAATTTTATCAACAAAATATTTATGTTACTACCAATGCAAACCATGTGACAGACTATTGTTTTCATGATGCTTCTGGTCTTCCATATAAGCTATTTTGGAGCACAAAAAAAAAAAAAAAAAACATGTTATATTAGATTTTTAGGTATTGGCAACTTTCTGATTGTAACCAGCTTTATTTTATAATCTCTAAATGATATTTATCTACGTAATAACACCCTTGACTAAAGTGTACAAGATTTTCATTAATTTTAGGATATTTAACAACTTTAATGTAAAAAAAAAAAAAAAAAAATTTAAGAAATAACAAATAATTGTTGTAAAAATTTATTTTTCATCGAAAACGTTTTTTGCTTTCAGAAAATATACATATTCATACAAACAAGTAAAGCAACTAAAAGCATTTGAAATTAAATAATATCTTTGTTTTATTGAGTTTTGTATGTTACAATTCAGAGCTGATTTAAGGTTGAAGGGTGTCAACTAAAAAAAAAAAAAAAAAAATGATTTGCTTGCCTTGTGCTTTTAACTAATTAATCACTAAGACTGTACAAATTAGAATTTCATGAGTTTTCATAAAATTAATGGGGGGATAAATATAAAAAAAATTTTTTTTTTACCATGACTTAAAAAAAAAACAAAAAAAAAAAACAAACATATTTATAATAATTTCCATCATTTGTGAATAGTTTCTGAAAGTTTCATTAAAATCTGACAATTCTTTTTATTTCTGCAAGATTTTCCAAATTAATGTGTCATACAAAAAAAAATGTGCTAAAAATTGTATGTTATTTTACCTGGTGATACAAAGAAAAAGATTTTTAACGAAAATTTCGTATGTGCTCGGACCAATTAAAAAATGTAAAAAAATACCCCAAAAATACTTTGATCTTTCCTTTTAATAATATAAACATTTAGATGATAAAGTTTTGCTTTTGTCAAGTTTGGCGTCTTTTTCACCATGCTATGCTCTTTTTTTTAGCTATCTTGTGGAGGTACCTAGAAATCACAGTGGGAAAGTCCCATCACAAAATGCTATCAGTCTTCCTATTTCAAAACATTTTTCCATTGAATTATGCATGCAAATTCACGCCACCACATGGCCACAGACTGCTAGACATACATTACAGCACGCCAATCAAAATCAACAATAGATTTTTGCACATGGTTCTAAACTTTTGTAAAAAGACAAAATATAACAAAATCAGTCATTCACTGAAATGTTTCATCAAAATTGACAGTCACACCAGTGTGTAATGTGGGTGTTCACTGTGTCCCCTTTTCTTTTTTCTCCATTTTCTTCTTTTTTTTCATTGTCCATCAAATCCTGTTCGTTTACTGTATTTTTACTTTTTTTCTCATTTTTCATCATTACTTCCTATTTTGGTTTGTTGCTTAGATGTGTGTGTGTGTGAGAGAGAGAGAGCAGTAAAGCATAGTAATATCATTGTACTTACAGTTAGTATTTTTTTTCTGTCCTTATGTCATGATTACTTTTTTCTTTTTTATATTCCCTTGTTTGTCCAAAAATCCTCTCCAAACTTTTCCCCTCATTCTGCCACCACCCCCATGTGGGGAGGTCCTGGTCAACAGCACCAATTAATACAATGTTGTATAGCCCCTTGATGAGGGTGTCTTGACCAACGGTGTCAATTCACTCATATGTTGCATCTTCTCTCTCGCGTCTTCTCTTGGCCGATGATCATTAGTCGGCCTGGGTTCAGAGATAAAAGACATAACCAAAGGGAAGTTTATTAACGTCAATGTGTACATTTGTAAAGATCCAACCTTACTAGGGAGCAGATCCCAGACACAAAGAAACATGTCTACATTGTTTAACAGTTTAAATCTGTAAACCATTTAAACCTCTTTATACTCATTATACAAGAAGCAGTAGAAATACCCAGCACATTAGCTAGATAAAGGCTCCTTTACCACTAATATCTTACGTCATCTGTCACTCCCTGTACTTCCCAGTAGTATTGTTTTGTTCCAGTAAGAATGGAACTGCTTATTGTATTTCTAAGGTGACATGAAACTGGTTCCAAGATCATTTGGATCATTTGTTTGGTATTGAGCATGTGTGAGACATGTTACAGACCTTACTATATTCAATTTTTTGTAACATCATAAATGGAGTTCAGAGTCAGAGGAAAACCGAATACAACTTTATCTTGGCATTCTTTCGTATACAGTAAAAAAAAAAAAAAAAAAAAACACTACTATAAAATAAAGATTCCAGTTTTGTATTATGCTTATAGTTAAACTTCTGTGTTACATTATCTGTTGGGAAATAGTTAAATATTTGATCAGTGTAGTTTGTGAAATATGTTACATTGTTTTAGATTTTTCTCCATCCAAAATTCATGGATGTATTGTACATAAGATATTGAAAAAAAATATATCCTAGTTAACACATTTAATATTTTGTTTTCTCTTCTTTAAAATAAAATTGTGGTATGCGCAAGACGTTAAACATCCCGTTTAGAATTTCATCAGATCATTTCTTTAGTTTTGCTCATAATTTTTTTCACCAATTTTTCATAAGATTCAAATCATTAAATGCAGTTAATTCAGTTAGCTTTACCAACAGCTGCAAGCAAGCATAATGCCTGTAGTTGTTGGTAAAACAAATGGTGAAACTAACTGCCTTAGTCCATGGAATCTAATAGGTGGAAAAAAAATAAGAAAATCATAAAAAGCTTAAAACAAATAGCAGTAGCTATCAAGGAAAAAAAATTAAATTCTTGTACAATTCGTTCTTTACATTCTTGAATGTTTAATTATTGAACTTTAATAATAATCGCTATTACAAAATAAAATACTAATACACGGAAATCTTGTCTTCGTGAAACACATCCTTGTTTTTTGCAGAACAAGTCAGATTCGAAGTATTCTTCAGACAACTGAACTTGTTCATATATTTGCTGTTAACATTTCGACCGATCGCAATTTCGTGAAAAGGGAGAAAAAATGTCAAAGGAAACTTCGTTTTGGGGGGATAAAATGGCGGTAGAAAACTGGTCACTTACAATACATACAACTAGACCAATTTATTATATAGCAGCGCTAGGTTAACTATCGACTGCTAAATTTCGACTGGATAAGTGTCCAGATGGAAATGTTTTTTTACAAAAACAATCTTGCTTAAAAAAGAATCTTAAGCACACACCAATAGTCTCACCAGAGAAACAATAAAATAAACTGCAGATCGAAATCTATTTAAAAAAATATCACTTTTGAAGACTAATCTTACTTTCTATAAAGAAAATAATTTCTGTCAAGCACAAGATATCATTTCCTTTTCTTACCAAATATAATTTATTAAATTCTAAAGACTTTTTTCTTGACTCAAAAAGTTGTTTATGCTTCAACATCCGACATTTAACGTTGTGTACAAACAAAAACGGTAACGTTACACAAAAAGTAGATATACGCCACATATATAACTAAGAAAAATATAATTTATAACTAGAAAATGCTTTCGTTGACAGAAGTACAAACTTATTAATTATTCATTTTTGAATTTATATAACTTACCTTTCTTAGATTACTTGTCAATTATGTTCAAGAAGCCCGCGATTTACAGTTGCGCATGCTCACAAATTCACTTACAACAGTTATCTTTCCTTGCTTTTTTTATTGCAAGGTAAACGCATGCGTACATGTATTACAGCTGTCATATATCGGGAAATATTTATTTCCTAATATTTTAAAATGTGGACTGAAAAGGTGAGTAAATAAGAAAAAAAAAAGAAAAGCTTATCCTTACAAGAAAATTGATTTTAGGTTGGCTGAAACTTTAAAAGCAAGTTTGTTAAAGTTGTTGAACCTAATTACCACTGTACGTGTTAGTTTAGTTAGTTCATATTAAATACTCATTTGGGTTATTTTTTTAAATTTTAAATTGTTGTTTTATTTCCTTCCCCCCACAGACCACAAATTGTACATATGGGGACTAGTTAGTATTTTCATGGAGACATTCAGGTATTATGGTGGGTGTGGTGAGAAAGGTTAAGTAAGAATGTGTTGTTTTGGTGCAAGAAATATTGTTAGTTGGGTCAGCGTTTGTGGCTAGCTAAGTTTAGAAGTTAAGACAGAAGATCGACCGCTTCCCCATTTCGGCCTTGTGCCACATTTTCTGTCATTTCACGGAAATAAATAATTACCATTGTGTAGAGTCAGTGTGACTATTGAATAGCATTCACAAAAAAGGGAAAAAAATACGATTTGATTACAAATGTAGAAAATGTCTAATTCATTCCAACACTACAAGAATAGTTTAAAGAATAACAAGGAAAATTTCCTAAATAATTTTCATTGTGGTTATTTTTTTCCTTTCTTTATCGAACACTGGGTTTTTTTCTTGTGTCTTTCTGCTGCTGCTAGATCCATAATTTGTAACAAGTAACAGTAATGCTTAATGACAATTTCTTCTTTATCTAGTTAGTTTTTTGTGCATAAAAAGATCACAAGCTGACTAGTATTTGTATTATTATTTAAAAATTTATGGTACATATTTATTTACATTTAGTGAAAAGTAAAAAAAATCTTAGTTCGAATACAAAGTTTTTAGTAAAGTAAAAGTTTAAAAAGTAGTTAACTAACTTTCTCTAACTAAAAAATAAAAAAAAAAAAAGCTGAAAAAAAAAAACGCGTTTTAATTTAAATATAAAAATGTCTTCTTGGAAGTTTGGTTTTATTTAAAAAGATAGTAGCATAAAGTTAATTTGTAAAACAGAAAAAAATATACGTCTTTAAATAAAAATGTCAGATATTTTTAAAACAATACTAAAAAAAAACAACTCACTTCCGCTCGGTTCGATTTGATGGATTCCGACAAAAGAAAAATTAAAATACTTTTTTAAAAAAATCTCATTAAAATCCAATATCTGTTCGAAGAAAAATAGTAAATTTAAGTATTAATTGATTAAATTTTGTAAAAATACTAAAAAATAAAATAAATATAATGAAAAAATTCCCGCAAATCTGACTTGTCAACACGTTAAAAAAATAATATTTTTATTAACCTCGCTCTTACTTTTTTTTAGTTTAGAAAAATTCTGCCAAATATCAAATGAAATACAGAAAACAAAAACCTACCAATACCATAATCAATAAATTTTTTATTTTCTTTGAAGAAAAAATAGTTTTTGTTTGAATCATTCAATTTTATGAATTTTTGAATAAACAATTTTTAATTTCGTATCAAAATAAAAAGGAAATATCAAAAAAAAATATTTGTGACCCCTCCAAATATGCACACTAAAAAAGGTTACCCGAAGATTTTAAAATTTTTAACAAAGTAAGGGAATTATTATCTGATTTTAATAAAAAGTTCAGTACTTATTCATTAATGAATTAATATTTTTTTATTAAAAAGATTATTCTATTAGAAAACTTTGGAAATAGTTTTGGGGTCAGTTTCAACCCCTTACAGGACAATCCAAGAATTTTTTTTTTTTTTTCATTTTTGGTCTTCCGTAAAATAAAAAATTATTTAAAAAAATATTCACACTCGAAAAAACATTAAACTTTTTTTTTATTCTTCAAACACATCTTTATTTTATATCAAGTTTATCAGCAACAACCAAAATCTGAAAGAGTTTGGAAATCATACTGTATTAAATTTTAATACAGTATGATTTCCAAACTATATTTTTAATAATTAAAAATATACATGTCAATTTTTCACAAATATACACCAGAGATTTGTTTTTCCTGTTGAATCATATATATATATATATATATATATATATATATATTAAGAAATGGACAAAGTTCAACAATTTATTTATTAAAGACATTTTTATGTTTAACGTTCTTTTTATAGATACAAGTATTTAAGTAAATGCTCTGTTTATAATAAACAGTATTAAATAACATTTACCGGCCTGAATGTCCAAGAAATTTTTATAGAAAATATTCGTCCTTTGACAGGATTCGAACCTGCATCCTATACGGAACCGTCATTTACGCTGACGTGCCTTGACCGCTCGGCCACAAAGGATCGTTCGGTTGGCAAGGTTGAAGTTTATAAGCAGTAAATTCAATATATATAGTAGATGTAAGTGACACACACCTCAGCTCTGCCCTTCAGGGACAAGTGCCTGCGGAGAACAGTATGTATCAGCAACTATCCATAAAAAATAATTTTTAGATTTTGGCCCATATTTTCAATGTGTTCACAATCGATATTAAATTTTTTTTTTTTTTTTAATGATATAGCACCTTTGAGTATTTAGTTTTTATTGAATTGTAAAAAAAAAAAAAATTCATTAGTATTTGTTAGCCACAAGTTAATTAACACGAGCAGGGGGTGAGGGCATAACTGACCTGAAAAAAAATACTTTTACAAAATTTAAATCTAAATTTCGTCCATTAATAAATAAGTGCTGAAAATTTCAAGTAAATTAGATAATTTGTTGCGGAGCCTATAAGTGTATGTCGACCTCACAAGCTAATTGAGTTCGAAGAAAGGTGTAAATAGCTGAGACAATGATGGGACAAAAAAAGGCAAAGGATTTTGTACATGAATAGATTTGTTGAATGAAATGTCAGGTTCGGGTAGACTGGTCCGGTAATCTTTAGTGATACTGTTGGTAGGTAAGTTGATTGTCAGTTGGTTGGTTTGATGGTTGGTCAGGTTTCAAGGTCAGGTAATCAAAGTGTGGTCGGACCAGACATGTCGATGACAGGGAGTTGAGATGTGGTTATTCTGGTCGTGTTAATGACTGGAAGTTGATATGTGGTTGGACTGGGCGTGTTGGCAGTCAGACTAAACATGTAGATGATAAGTTTAGGTGCGGATGTTCCAGTTGTGTCGACGGTCAGACTAGACAGAAAGTTGATCAATAGGCAGGGTAGCAATGTATTGGTGATGAAGAGCTGGTCAGTGGCCATGCAGGAACGTAATAGCAAAATGGTTGCCTCCTGGCCATCTACTTCAATGATTTGGGCAAATCCTCAGAGATATTTCATCTGCAGGATGTTCCCTAAACAGTGCCAAGTCATTGAGATGATACAACTTCCAGGACGGATCAACTGTGGAAGATGGGATCACTCCGAGGACTATCCCTCAGCAAGACACCGGGGAGATCAAAGGGCAGAGCACAGATACTACACCCTGATCTTACTATTTATTGACAAAAATACATCAATTTGGCACGGGGACAGGGGAAAAAAAGGTGTGGGGGGAAGGCTTGTCATGCAAAGTCTAATACTGGAAAAATTAAATTACTTTCTCATTCAACTTGACCACACGAACAATATTCCTTTCGTTTATCTCTTTTCATATAGTTGATAGGGGTCTTGACCAGTGCCACTCAGCACTCACAGAGTGCCTTTGCTGATTCTTCTGTGGGACTGACATGCCTCTACAGGACAATGCAAAGAGTTGCCCATACCAGGTTCCTGACTATCATGCATCCCAGAAAAGCCAGTCTCAAAGTCTGTTTATGGCTTAGCAGGTGAGGCAAGCCCAATCCTCCATGACATGGGCATTGAATAAAAACTTCCTTGTGTACCATTGGTTGTCCTCTCAACCAGAGCAGTTTAGACAGGAGCTTCTGGAATGTGATCAGCTTCTTTGCTGTGATGGAAAGGACTGAAAGTCTGTAGAGGATCAGGGGGTAGATGTAAGTGATACACACCTCAGCTCTGCCCTTCAGGGACAAGTGCCTGCGGAGCCATGCATTCACTGCACTGCCCATCAAGCTGGAAATTGGGCCTGAACCACACCCCTAAGAAGCAAACAGGTCCATCTGTCCATTCAAGTGTTCCTGGCAAAGCCTTCCCTTTCCACACTCCCAGCCTCAGTTCGATGGATTTGGATTTATTGATCCTTGCCTTGTCACTCGCTCATGGTGCTGAATTTCTGCACTTACCCTCCTTATGTCCTGGTGACTGGACACGCAGACAAGTGACACCATCAGCATATGCAGACAACCTGGCTGTTACCCCACTTAATAGCTTGATTCCTCTGATTGGGGAGTGCTCAGGACCCCCTTTTACTTTCAGGAGGAAGGGTTCCAGCATGAGGCCATAGAGTAAAGGTGATAGAGAGCAACCTTGCCTAATGGACCTCATGATGTTGAATGGCTTGGACTTTTTTCCATTCACCTGAACTATGGCACTGGGGGCTTCATATAAGAGTTCAATCAATGTGCAAAAGCCTTTGCCAAACCCAGCAGCCTCTAGTGCGACCTTCAGCAAACAGTGGTCTACTGTATCAAAGTCTTTGACTGATCTAGGTTGACTAGTGCAGCACCTGTGCCATCATCTATCACATCCAGTATAGTGCATACCAGGTGTAGATTGTCCTGGATTGTCTTTCCCTTCACAACACACGTCTATTTAGAGCTGATCAGTTTGTCCGCAACTATCTGCAGATGGTTTGTCAGGATCCTGGCTAGGATCTTCGGGTCAGTTTTGAGGAGAGTTATAATTCCTCCATCCTATTCCCATTTTCTTCCTCAGCAAAGTGATCACACTCCTGGTTATCTTTTGGGGGATGTTTCCCTGATTGAACGAGTTGTTGGAAACTATTGCCAAGAGATGAACAAACATGTGGCATCTTGAGGTAAATTTCATAGGGGAAGCCATCGAGTCCTGGGACTTTGTTGGTACCAACTGTCCTTAGGGCAGCGATGATATCCCCTTCTGTTATTGGGCCTTCACATCTAGCTGCCTCATGCAGTTCTAATCTGGGGAAATCAGCCAAATATTCTTGGAAAGATGTCTCCTGCACATCAGGCTCCCTGGTATAGATGGCTTCAAAGTGATCTCTGAAACTGCTACAAATACTAGCCGATGATTGTAGCAGCCATTCATCATGGGTAGTGATTTCCTGGATGAAGTGATCTGCTCCTTGTCGGAGCTCTTTTCTACACAGTTCTGAGCCCATATTCATGGCTTTCGGATGTCAACTTTTGCAGCCTGGCTCTGACCACCTGACCCTGATATTGTGCACCACTTGCATGTTTCAGTTCCTCTCTAACCAGTTCCATAGCGCAACGGTTTCTTGCCACTGCTCATGCAGCTCTGTTTTGTAGGGCTGCCTCATTTTGTTTGGTTTCCAGACTGAACTGCTGCGTACTGCAAGGTATCTAATCTTGTACTTGAGATCCTCCCACCACTTGCTGCTGACTTTTCCAACAAGCTCTCTCTGGATCAGGTCTGCTAGTTGTTGGCAGAAGTCAGGCTTATCAAGGAGAGACATATTCATCTACTAATAGCTTGCCATCTTGACTTTGATCCCCAGTTTGATGTGAACAAGAACCATTTTGTGGTCAGAGTAACCTAACCAACGGAACGATGGGCAACCTGTAAAGTTGAGGTCAACTTTATGAACCAGCACTCTGTCCAGATAACTTGAGTTGCTGGTGCAGGGCCAGTTGGTTTAGCTGGTTTAGCCTTCCCTTTATGGATGACCTCAGTCTATACCTCCTGTTTAGCATTGTTGTTCACTGGGGTCTCCACTTCCTGTTCGTATGTTGGTTAAGACTCCCATATCTGATATACTTAATGGTATGTTTTCTGGGAGTAGAAGGGTTGAAAAGGTCAAGGTTGTCCTATTTGTTTTGTATAGGGCTGACCAGCGTGGCTGTGACAAATTGATTTTTGATAAAAAAATTTTTAAATATTTTTTTTTTTATGTGCCGAGAGTATGCTTGATTTTGGAGGTACCTAATAAAAGTTCACAGAGTTAAGAGAAGATGGAATTGCCTCTGAACTCAGAATTCAATTTTGCTACTGATATTTTCCATCCAATAAAAATTCACATGAATGAATTAATATTTTTTATCCAATTAGAATCACAATTAACAAATTATTCTCAATCAGTTGACAAATTCTGATAAAATCACCACCATCAATTTCAATAATCAGTTGGTTTTCTCCTGAAATTGCATATGTATTATTAACTGATCTTTTGTATGTTTTGCTGTTTCAAAATTAGTGCTTAGAAATTAACTTAGACTTTTTCTAAAAGGCTTTTTCAAGCAAAATCTGATAGCAAATTATCTTTCAATTTCATCTGTTTTGAATAAACTTTGTTACTACACCCTTTAAATTCTATATCTAAGTCTTCCTGAAATCAAATTATTCAACCATCTAACAAATTAAGTCATTTTTCATACCGTAATGAATAACCTGAAGCGAATAAACTTAGGAAAGCTTTATTCAACTTAATACAGCTACCAAAAGAAAAGAATTAAGCTAACTTATTTATAAGCATTTCTGGAGTCTGTCCATTACACCAAACGGGAAGCAGGTTGTGGGAATTACTTACAACATTCTCCCCCACCGGCTAGTTATTTGTACAGAATAAAGTCTTTCCAATGACCTGGCATTTTGCGGGTCCTTTGGGAACATCTTAATTGTTCAGGTGACTGGTGGCCGTCTACGTCAGACGACAAGTTATAGTTATCGTGATTAACGCAATTCTGCGTAGAAGGTCTCGCCTTGAAACGGCACCGTTTTTTTTTATGTTTCGGTTGCTGGGTGTCTGAAAAATAAGTGTCAGTCTCCGATGTAGGGTGAGTCCGTTTTTGTGGTATCGGTCTTTCTTCAGAATCAGGTGTAGAAGAAGGTTCATAAGGATAATCGGATTCATTCGGTAGAGTATCTGAACTAGATGTACACGGGATTTGATCGCCTAGCTTAACTGGGCTGGTTCTGAAAACTGGATATTCGCGATTCTCCATTGCAGTAGCCTCTTCAGATGTATTTCCAGCCGGCGCAAGATCTCTTAAGGAGACTGTTGATTGTCTTCCTTCTGCAGTTTCAATCTGAGCGTATTGGGGGTTCGCCTCAATTAGTTTCACTTTGCTGACTAAGGGGTCATGTTTACTACGACGGACATGGTGTTTCAGTAAAACGATTCCAGGTTGAGCAAGCCATGAAGGGAGGGAAGTGCCTATTGAGCTTCGTCGTTGGAACGGAAAAAACCTCTCATGTGGAATAGCTTTTGTAGATGTACACAGTAGGTTCCTGATAGCGTTTAGAGCCTCGGGGATGGCACTTTCCCTTTTTGAGATCAGCATTTTTCGGTTTGCCAATGCCAACTGTACTGTCTTCCATATTATTCCATTATATCTTTCACAGAGCCTGTTCCCTCTTCGTTCATGCAAAAAATTCTTGAGATATTCCGACATAAAGGCAGATCCCTGATCTGTATGAATGTATGCAGGCACTCGAAAATTGCGAAAAGGGAGCAGAGGCCTTGAATAACTGTAGTGGCCCGTTACATCAGGGCATGGAATGACGAAGGGGAACTTTGAGTACTAAATCAATTACAGTAAGCATGTATTTATTTTGTGTTTTAGAAGGTAGTGGACCCTTGAAATCCAGATTAAGCCTTTGAAAGGCTGAATGGCCTTCACGAGTGTTGCTTGAGGGGGCTTATAGAATCTTGGCTTATTTTCTGCGCATATTTGGCAGGAGTTGGTAATTCTTTTTTACATCTTCAACTGAATATGGTAAATTCCTGCTCGGACTACATGTGTCATTCTTGTGATGCCCGGGTGGCACAATTCTTGGTGTATGCTCTGAAGATCAGATGAGCTTGTTGTTAGACCACACACCCTTGAAAGTGTGTCAACTGCAGCATTCTCCTTTCCAGGGCTTATAGGAGACATCGAATGAATAACAAAAGAGAGTTCCATCCGCCATCTTGCAATTTTTCATTTTTTATTTTACTTGAGGTTTTCGGGTTAAACATGAATGATACCGATTTTTGGTCGGTGATAAGGTGGAATTGTCTACCGATGAGATAATGCCTCCATTTTTGTAAAGCTTCAACTATGGCGTATGCTTCTTTTTCTATGGCAGTATGCCTTCATTCAGACTTCGAGAGTGTCCTTGAGAAAAAAGCTACAGGCTGACCATGTCTTAAGGAGGCAGCTATTGCCGAATCAGATGCATCGGTTTCAACTACTAGTGGAGCTGAAGGATTAATGGCAGCAATGGCAGAATTAGCAATATCCCTTTTTAAATTTTGAAATGCTCTAATGGCTGAATCAGATAATGGAAAAGTTCTTACTTGAGTAAGTAAATGTATTTTTTCAGAAAAGGACGCAACCCATTGGAAATAATGGGAAAACATGCCAAGGGCTCATCGTAATGCAGCTATATTTCCAGGAATTGGTAATTCCATTAAGTCGCTTGGGGTCCGGTCTCATGGCATCATTCCTGACTATGTACCCTAGTAGCTTGATGCTTTTCAAATTATATGAACACTTTTCCTCATTAAGGGTCAGGTCATGTTTATTTACGGCAGCCATGAATCATTTGAGGTTGTGGTTATGATCTTCCTCGTTATAACCGCAAATAGTAACATTGTCTATATATGCCACAGTACCCTTCAATTTCTCCTTAGAAATGATTTTGTCTATTGCCCTTTGAAAACTTGCGACCCCATTTGTAACCCCAAAAGGGATCCTACGAAATTGATATAGACGCCCACAAGCTTTGAATGCCGTGTAAGGTTTTTCCTCTGGCTTGATGGGTATCTGATGGTAGGCACTCCTAAGGTCCAACGTGCTGAAAATACGATACTTAGTGATATCGGAAACCATTTCATCAATACGGGGCAGCAGATACGCATCGAGCTGTGTATATCTGTTGATGGTTTGGGAATAATCAACAACCATCCTCTTTTTATGGTTTTCATTAGTCGTTATTAGGACCTGGGCTCTCCATGGCGATTTGCTGGGCTCTATAATATTTTCCTTAAGAAGACTCTTCACTTCCATTGGAATAAATTCCTTGTCTTTGAGCGAATAGCGTCTAGATTTTACGGCTATAAGTTTGCAGTCAGAGGTTAGATTTGAGAAGAGAGATGGATACTGGACTTTTGCAGTTGCTAATCCACATATTTGCAGCGCTGGTTTGATACCACCGAACGGAATTGTAAGGTGAGAATGTCGGTTAAGGAAATTGTGCCCTAGAACAACAGAGGTTCCTCATTACCAGCAACTTGATTTTAGAATAGAAATTTTCTTTTAGCTTGAAGTTAACCATGCAGAATCCGATTACACGGCAGGATAAGGACGAAGTGGCCATCGATATTTGATTAGAATAGGAAAAGATTTTCCATTTGTTTCTTTCCACGATATTTGCATCGATAAAATTTTCAGAACTCCCCGTATCAATAAGAGCGTGGAGATTTAGTCCATTCACTCTGGCCGGCACAATTGTTTTAGAGAGGCATTTGGGAGAGACAGTTAGGGTGGTGGCTAAATGGGTTTTCTGTAAAGGGGCCGACCGACAAACCTTTAAAAAATGTCTCTGCTTGCCACGTCCATGACATCTACTGTTTTGAGCCGAGCAGGATGAACGAGCGTGTTTACAAAGGCCGCAGAAGTAGCACTTAATCTCAGCTGAAGCGATAGTAATGGGTTGTTCAATAGTATTTGAAGAATCCTTATCCTGGGGGTCACAATGTTGTGAATTTGAGATGGGAATTTGTTGGGAATGAGAATGGGCAAGAATAGTAGCCCCTGAAAAAAATCAGGTTGCGAATAGAGATCTGATTGTTTCTGGGCCATGTCCAATAAAGGGTTAGTTAAGTGGCGGTAGCCAGATCCAAGTCCTTGTTTTGAGCATCCTTTGTCTGATTTGGTTAGACCGTACTCCACTGATGAAGGCATCTCTTATTGAGATATCCCTGGCTTGGCTTGCTGTCAGGGCAGTAAAATCACTGTCGCGACTTAATATTTTCAGGTTTTGTAGATACAGCTCTAGACTTTCTTCAGTCTCTTGACGCCAAGTAGCAAGTAAGTATCTTGCAAAAATGGAGTTTTTCTTCTTAATGAACATATCATCCAGAGTGCTTATAGCAGTATCGTAATTTTGACACCTGGACAAACACTTATAAATGGGAGTGGAAACATCGTGTAATAAGAGGGTTAATTTCTGTGAGCCAGTCAGTGCCGACGTAGAAGAAGACTGCAGCTCCGAAAGAAATCCCTCGAACATATCCCTCCAATGTTGCCATTTGTCACTAGAGTCAGGGTCTGACGTATAGAGTTCCAGGCAGTGAGGCTTGAGGTATCATTCCATTATTTTAAGTTGAATAAATTGTAATGAATAACCCAAAGTGAATAAACTTAGAAAAGCTTTATTCAACTTAATACAGCTACCGATATTTATTACCATATTTACAGTAAATGTGGCACTAGGCCAAAAGAGGGGTTGGGGAAAAAGGACAGTCATCATTTGTCTTAATTTAAACTTAGCTAGCCACAACCACTGACCCAAACATACGAGACAATAATCCTACCACCAAAACATTACATTCATAATTACCTTTCTTACTACAATCACCAAAATACCTCATTGTCTCAATGAGAATCCTAATTAACCCCATATGTACAAATAATGTCTGTGGAGGTGGGGAATAAAATATAACAAGTTAAAAAAGGAACCCAATGAATATATACAATATGACATAAAATTATTTACATGAAACTAAACAAAATCATGTTAGTAATAAAACCCCCCACAAACCCTAAATGTGACAGTAAAATCAATTAACTGGATGAAATCGACACAGGACTTTAGAAATATAGAAAAACAATCATCCCTCCCAACCACACACACAGGCACGCACTGATTCAGACACAATAACAAAAAAAAAAAAAAACACACCCTCCAAACGAAAGGTGTCCCGCATCCACCAGAGAACTGAAAATACTGAAGCATACGAACCATGAGGCCTTCAACAAACCTGCACAATGGCACTAACTTGCACTGAAAAAAAGGCGTGACCAATGGTCTCGACTTCCCCACAGCGCGACGACAGTTTAGATATTTCTCCAAGCCTGCTGAACAAAGTCTTTTGCCGACCCAGAGGGCTTCACGAATCACCAGCCAGGTGAGTGATGCCTCATCATTATTGAGGCATTTCAACCCAGGCGCCCAAGGCCATATCGAGCGAGCCTCCTGCTTCGTAAGACCGAGCTCGTCAATCAGATCATCTTGAATGGCCCCACTAACTAACACTTGATATAATGCCCTACGAGACAACGCCTGGACGTTGGAGAGGCCATCCGATGCCCGTAAGAGGTGTTTCAGAGCAAGACGACATTCACGGTAGAAGGAGCATTCGGCTCAGGGTAAACGGTGGGCCTCCTCCTCGCACGAGTGCACACTTCTCAGGGATGGGAAATTTTTACGGACGTCTTCTTTCCAAAAGGCGCCCCGCCTCATCCGATTCGCGACACATTCGATCTAGGAACCCGATGCGAAGCATATATTGACGAATCTCAATGCTGGGCATACCCAGACCGCCTTCAGATGGATGAAGGCAACAGATCTCCTGAGATACCATAGCGGCTTTGCCTCTCCACAAGAAAGAGAACAAGAGTCTTACTAATAAAATTAGTGTGGCATACGGAAGTGGAAGTACAGAGAGTCGGTAAAGGAGAATTGGGTAGATATGTGAAACACATACTTCCGCCCTTCCCTTCAGGGAAAAATTCTCCGAGACCACAAATTAATTGCGATCTCGCTCTTCCCTTGTACCTCCGACCAATTCATTTCCAACTGGAGATCAGGACCGAACCAGACGCCGAGTATCTTGATCGGCCCATCCGTCTAGAGGAAAGGTCCGGGAAGAGAAACTCCCTTCCACGCGCCCAACTGCAAGTCAACAGACTTATCGCGGTTGATCTTGGCCCCTGTCACCATCTCATAACCACTGATTTCTTTGAGAACTTCGTTAATCTCGGCTCTACTCGACACAAGAACCGAAACGTCGTCAGCATAGGCAGAATACCTGGCCGAGGTGGTAGCCCCAGGCAGGGAAATTCCGCGCAGGACCGGATTCGCCTTTAACGGAAAAGGTTCCAACGCAAGAACGTAAAGCATAGGCGAAAGCGGACAACCTTGACGAATGGAGCGAGACAATACGAAAGGTTCCGATCTTACCCCATTCACTTCCACCAGCGCACCGGGGGTCGCATACAAAAAGTCGGATCCAGGAGCGAAAGTTCGGCTCGAAACCGGCCGCCGAAAGGACAGCCTCCAGAAATCGATGGTCAACCCTATCAAAGGCCTTGGACTGATCTAAATTGATCAGCGCGGCTTCACTGTCGACTTGTTCTATGATCAAGCGTACCATATGAAGGTTGTCCTGAATAGTCCTGCCCTTCACAGCACAAGTCTGTTCGGGGCCAATCAGACTAGACAGGACAAGCTGCAAACGGTTGGCTAAGATCTTTGCCAAAATCTTTAACTCTGTATTTAACATGGTTAAAGGGCGAAAATTACCTAACCCATCCCCACCGTTTTTGTCCTTACGCAGCAACTTGATCACACCCCTGGTGAAGCGTTGAGGTATAGACCCCTGCTTCATCCAGTGGTTGAAAATCAGTTCCAGCAAAGGAACAAAAACGGTGACAACCTCAAGTAAACTTCGTAGGGAAGACCATCTAATCCCGGAGATTTATCCAGGCCAACCTGTTTCAGCGCTTCCCAGATTTCCGACTCTGTAATGGGACCCTCGCACCCAGCCGCTTCAGCTGCCTCAAGGCAGGGAAAGTTGGCTAAATAGGCGTCGAACTGAGCAAAGCTCAGACCGGGCTCCCTGGTAAAAAAGATCCTGAAAGTAATCCTGAAAGGCCTCACATATGCCCGCGTTTGTAGTCATGGTCCGCTTATCTGGCAATGTGACGCACGCGATATGCCGCCGTGATGCGTTCCGATTTTCCTCTGCACGCAATTCAGCGGCCATATTCGTCGCCTCAGAAGACATTTTTTTAACCTAGCCCTAATTACCAGAGCTTGATCCTTCTTGATAAGCAAGGAGGACAACTCTGCCTTAGCTAAGGCTATATCCCCACTATCACAGGATTTCACTGCCCGATCAACTTTTTCTTCTAAAGCGTTTTGCGCCGCTAATCTATCTAGATTGAGTCGACGACTAAAATCGGCAGCAAACGTTCGAATTTTGATTTTAATTTGTCCCACCAGGCATTTTCCCACAACCGCCCCCGTCAGTTCCCTCTGAATCATTAGTAGCAGCTGGTCCAGAATTCCTGCTCGCCAAATAATGAACAGTTAAATTTCCAGTAACCAGCCATTTTAACCTTAGGCTTATCTAAGTTTACACGGACCCGGACAAGCCTATGATCCGAATAAACTATATAATGGAAGCTTGGACACCCTAAGAGCCCTACATCGACTCTCCTAACTAGGACTCGGTCGAGGATAAAGCGCATGTCCTACAGCCGAGCTGCTACTATTTGTCCAAGTCCAAACTACCCGCTGAGGGTGTTCATTCGGAATTTATCGACAAGATCAAACTCGTCGACAATAAAGTCCCGAAATGGTTTCACGCCCGGGTTGTTAGTACCCGAATTTGAATTTGACCCTATACAATCTATGTCGGGGTCAAGGATGGCATTCCAATCCCCGCTAAAACTACCTGACATGATGTCGTCATAAACGGCCCGATCTGCCGAAACAAAGCAGGCCCCTCAGCCTGGATATTGGACCCATATACCCCAATGAGATGTAGTTATCCTTTTTGGTAACATCCAAAAGCAAAGATGTAAACGTTTGAATGCCGAGAAATATTTGACATGCAGTTTCTGCATCTTCTTTGGAACGGAATGAGACACCCCTTTAAACGACCATCAAAATGCTTTGCTGAATCAAGGGCAAAATCTGGGGATTAGACAGTATGTCCTAATGGTCATGAGAATAAAAACCAGGTCTCTTGCACACAACATCCTGACACCCTGAGGGCGAATATTGTCATGAGGAGAGCCTGGACCTCGTCGATTTTGGACCTCAAAAATGGACATTTAAACTAGCTAACCAGAGACCATTGTTAAAGTATAATTAGGGTTGTCCAGGGATGGCTGGGGTGAGGACACCAAACAAAGGATAACAACACTAATCCGGACGCCATCTCACTTTCACCATAATCTTCTGTTGAGATTTTGGTTTTCGAAAATGTCCAAAGGATTCATTAATTTACGAGCCCTCATCACAAATCACTATTTGAACAAGAAATCATGGGACCCACTTCAAAACGTCTTGCTTTGTCTTCGTCCATAAGGTTACCCAAAATAACGGTAACTATCCTCTGGGGCACCAATTTTCAAACGGACTGGGCCTCCTCTATCAGACCCCTAAAATATTATCGTAAAAGACCAGTTCTTATGATGGTGTATTCTTTTTGGCAGAAGCAGGACCATTTTTGAGGAAATACCTTCATGAAACATATCTGCGAAATTTCCATAAAACTTTTTAAGGATAAAGATTAACAGGACAGGGAAATGCCTTTGAGACTGTACCAATAATAATCGGAGCACTGGGCCCCTGGGAGAAATGGTGGACAATTTTTTTTTTCTTGTCCCAATAGCTGCATGTGAATCAGGGCTTCTAGAAGATCTTTCATTTTGAGAATATCCCATATACTAAGAAAAGTACTATCAATGGGGGTGGTAGACAATTGTCATGCCGGAGCCATAGTTTTAACTGGGGGAAGGTTTTGTTGAATGATAACACACAAACAACAGTTTAATCAATATTAATAATAATATATTTTGGTAAATAATTTTTGGTTAAGAAAAAGGGGTTTTTACTGGGCAGAGAATAAGGGACCTCAGTTTTTTCGTGGATTTTAAACATTCTCCTGAGATGCTTTGCCTCCATTTTAAAATGTACAGAAAATTTTACAAATAGAAACATTTTATAAAACATATGGTTTTGCTTTTAATGAACTGGTAGAGGGAATACATTTTAAAATTTTTTATCACCTTCATGATCTAAACGAAGAGTATTCCTGGATCAACCCTTTTAAGTTAAATTCAACAATATTTTCACCTTCCTTTTGATATCTACACTTATGGAAGGCGTCTTTTTAGCAGTAATCTATCTATCTATCTATCTCGAGGGATTTTCCCAATCTATCTATCTATCTATCTATCTATCTATCTATCTATCTATCTCAGTTTTTTGACTATCTATCTATCTCAGTTTTTTAGATCTATCTATCTATCTCAGAACTCCAGGGGCTATCTATCTATCTATCAGGAGGAGGAACTTTTTGACCTTTCTATCTATCTATCTATCTCAGTTTTTTTAGATCTATCTGACTATCTATTTATCTATCTATCTAAATCCAATCTATGGGGATGGACTTGTCTTTTTAGATCTATCATAATCTATCTAGTCCATCCCAGTCAGTTTCATGTTGTGGAGAGAGACCGGTGTTGGGATGAGGCCAAACAGAACAAAAAATGCAGCCAGGTGCAAACCTCAAAGAAACAACGTGTGTCAGGGACCTCAGCGAAATGATGTCTGACTTTGTTGACCCTCATTTGTGTTTGTAGAATAAGGTCTTTATTTAATCAATTTTTTTTGTCATTTCTCGTTAATTCTTGTTTGGCATTTGAAGCTTAGAAATTCCCACAAAAAAATGAATGTCTTTTATTTATAACTAATGGCAACACCAGGGTTTGCTGGAACGAGGGAGAAAATTGTGATTTTAGATACAGACCAGAATGTGGGAACGTCTATCTACCAGATCACTTGTCCAACGATAAAACATAAATATTCTCTTTGAGAAGTTTTGAGCTCTTGAAAATCAATAAAAGCCCATCTTTATTTACAAGAATGGCCTTAAATTAGCCTTTGAAAAAAAATTTATCTGTAAGTATATATATCATTATTTGGGGGGACTTACCATCATATTTTTTTGATTATTTTTAAAATTTTTGCCTCATTATTTACCATGTCCAAAATTTTGGTTAAAGACTTGTTTTTGGTTTCTTTTTCTTTTTTTTCAGCGACATCCTAAAAAAAGCTTCGGTCATTTTATTTTAAATTTTGCATTTTGTTTTTAAATTTTTTAAAAATTCTTCCAAAAATCAAAAATACGTTTTTCATCTGATTATTTAGTATATTTTGAAATCTTTTGGACCTTTTCTTCTAAGAAATTTTTTTGTCCAAAATAAAAAGGAGTTTGGATAAATCGAAAAACAATATTCTAAAAATGATAAATGATAAACAAATCTAAAGGAAAGCCTGGATCACAGCTAGGAAATTAAAAATTATCAAAAAGGAAAAAATTGGCGTAACGTTTTTTAAAACAAAGGCTATTAAATAAATAAACGGGAAATTAAAATTAAGTAAAAAAAAAAAAAACAACAAACCAGATCAACTGAAAAGAAAGTTTTTTTAAATTAAATAGTCAGGTACCATACTTTTTAAAAAAATCTAAATGGCACCCAAATTATAAATAAAATAAAACAGTAAAAGTAAACTCCTCTTTTTTTGGTCAAAAAATAAATTCAAATATCGCTCAAAGAAAAAAAATGAAAAAAAAGTCTGGTTTAAAAATAGTCAAACCAAATCAAAAAATAAAGGTTTGCAGCCAATTTGAACTAAAAAAAAAATGTTAAAAATACTTTAGTCATCATAAAGAACAAAATATTCAACTGAAACTAATTAAATAAAAACGAGGGAGGGTATTAAACTAAAAAGTAAAAAAAACCTTTTATTTCTCTTTTGAAATTGGCTGTACTGTAAATGATTTTAAAAAAAAACTGGGGAAAAAAAATAAAAATAGTCGTCCGTTGCTTTTTCCTGAAACTGGACCAAAATATTTTTTTTAAAGCCCAGAATTTTAAAAATAAATAAATCAAACAGTGTTGAAATGAAAAAAAAACTTTAAACATTGCTGGGTCAAAGGCCAGCTTTTACAGAAAAAACTTGGTGGGTCATCACCGTTGAAAAAACAAGTTTTTTTAATCTGCAAAAAGTTTAAACAATGGCTCAAAAATATTTTTTGTTTTTAACACCTTAAAAAAAGGGTGATGACAACAACACTATCTCCACTTAAAACAGTTTGTTTGAAATTGAATGTGGCACATAAAATTGAAGTTAAAGTGGGTCTTCAGCCTGAAAACTGTAAAAAAATATAAAAAATTGAAATTGTAATGGTTGTAAATAAAATAAATGGTACTTTTAAAATTGTCCGGGTGTCTCTGCTAATGCAGAAAGTTTGACAGACAGGATACAGTTCAGGACTTTTTTAATGTAAAAAACCTACCAAAAAAGAAAAAATTCTCAGCATGTGCTTTTTTATAAAGAATTTTTGCAATCAGTCCATTACGTTCAAACAGAGAAGCAGTTTGTGGGAATTACTTACAACACATACGTTCTTGGAATTTTTAACAGAACCATTTTCTCATTTTTCCATGGGGAACACAAAATTCCATTTTTTTATTAGGGGGATATTCAATATCTGTGAAAAGTGATACAGTACAAAGCGCTAAAAAAATGATGGTTCTTGTTCATGTAGGAAACTGAACCAAGAGCTTTTAACTAATTTTATAATATTTTAACAACTTAAATGTAAAAACCTATTATAATTAAAAAAAAATAACAAATAATTGTATTAAAAATTCATTTTTCATCGAAAAATTTTTTTGATTTCAGAAAACATTGTCCATATCCATAAAAGCAAATAAAAGCATTTGGAAAATATATTCTAAAGAAATTAAAATAAGACTGTTAAGAGTGAGATTAAATTTCATATTTCTAATTAATTTATAGGTACCTTTCTTATGAAATTTTATCAGAACTGTACATAAAATACTATAATTTTATATACATTTATTACATTTTACTGTTATTTGTATTCATTTTATTATTGATTTTGATATTTCATTTATGGAAAAATGACATAACTGAGATTAATATAAAAATAAGATCATATAAATTTCATAAGATGATACTGATACTTGTAGGTACCCTTCTCAGTTGAAATTGAAAAATCAAATTAACTTCTCCACACGTGTTTTGCAAAAGTAAAGACCTTAACAGCGGAGAACAATGCTTAACTCAAATAACATTTAACTTAATTATATTCTGGTTGGTCTTCCGTATTTTATAATTACAGCCCGGTTATAAGCACAAAATTACATTTCTTAATTACTGGGATCTTCTGATTAGTCAAAATGATACAATTTACAACGCGCTAAAAAAGATCTATCTCATAAGGACACTTAGGAAAGCCGATGCGGCTTTTTAACTAATTTTATAATATTTTAACAACTTAAATGTAAAATCTATTATAATTAAAGAAATAACAAATAATTGTATTAAAAAATTCATTTTTCATCAAAAATTTTTTTTTGCTTTCAGAAAATATTGTCCATATTCATAAAAACACCTAAAAGCAAATAAAAGCATTTGAAATTAAATAATATCTTTGTTTTATTGAGTTTTGTATGTTACAATTCAGAGCTGATTTTCAGGTGTGTGTGTGTGGTCCCAATTAAAAACAAAAGAAAACATGTTTTGCATTCCTCAAAGCCCTGTGCTTTTAATTATTGTAATCACTAAACCTGATGCGATCAAATTTCTAGCGTTTTCATAAAATTAATTATGGGGGGGTAATAAATATTTAAAAAAAATATTTCTGCCATGACTTTAATAAAAAAAAACATATTTATAATAATTTCGATCATCTGTGAATAGTGCCTGAAAGTTTCATTAACATCCAACAATTATTTCTATTTTTGCACGATTTTTCAAATTAATGTGTGTCATACCCAAAAAACGTGCCAAAAATTGTCTGTTATTTACTAGTTCTGCTGATACAAATAGAAACAAGGTTTTTTTAATCGAAATTTAGAATGTTCTAAAAAGAAGGAAAAATTTTAAAAAATACTTAAAAAAAACTTTGGTCTTTCCTCTTAATAATAATATAAGCATTTAGACAATAAAATTTTGTTTTTGGCAAGGTTGGCGTCTTTTTCATCAAGCTATGCTCTTTTTTTAGCGATTTCGTGGAGGTACCTATACCAAATAATATTGGAAGTGGATAAAAATAAAATTCATCATGAATTTAAAACAGTCAAGGCACATGAAATACTGAAACTACAATAGTTGAAAGATCATGGATCCCTGTGAGTATGTAGTATTGTGGTATATGTTGCATTGAATAGCGATGGATGAGTTCTTGTAGTGAATGAGTAACTGAAATGAGTGAATGGGTCATGACTCTGATAGGATAGCTAGTGAAGACCAACCTCACCTACTTCCCTTTCGACCTTGTGCCAAAAATTAACGTAAGTCATTAATTAAATAGTTGAAAGATCATGGTATGAGTTACAATGTCCACCATCAGCTTGTGAAAGTAGTTGTCAACAGCAGCAAATGGTAGTTGAGTACTTCTGAGGAAGCAGTGCTGAACAAAAGTTTCAAATTTGCTTCCACAATCAAGTAAGTGACATACTTAGACATCATAGGCCCAATTGTCGAACCCTGAAGGCTGACAAGTTTGGGTGGAAAGTAAGGCAGGGAGTGGAGAAAACTAAGACTTACAAGAGAGGGGAGGGAAAACTCTGCAGAGCAATAGAGAACATACTGCCAGCAGACAAGGGTAATGTAATAATTTACAAGTTGGAATACTCACAAAAATTGATTAAAAAATGGAGATATTAGTTACAGCAAAAGATAAAGAAGGACATACTGAGAGAAACTGTCACAGATCCTTGTAACAAAAACTAAGTATATATTTCTCAACTAGATTTTTGTTTCAGGAAATTTTTTAACTCTGATGATGACAGAAATTTCTACTGTTGTAACTTGTATTCACCAAGAAGCTTAATGTGAAGGAGGAAAGCGATGGAATTTAAACAGTTGTGTGGTAGTCGGTCAAGGTAAAAAAGAAGGGAATCTGTTTTTTCTTTGTTGACTAGATTTTATGTTTGCTATTGTAGTAGATCCTATCTGATTGGATTGATGAGATTACAATGCATTTAAATGAGACCATCTGGAAAGCTATAAAGGAAATCCCTTTCACTCTCCAGAGGGTTATTAGAGTTATTTTAAGACTGTTAGTCTCTTATACTAGGTACCTCTAACTAATTTTATGAAAACTCTCTAGAAATTCAGTTGCGTTCAGTTTTGATTATATTAGTAAAAAGCACAAGGCTTTGAGGGCGTTCAAAGCATGTTTTGATTTTTTTTTTTAATTGGACCCCCTCTACCTGAAAATCAATTAATTGAATTATAACATACAAAACTCAATAAACAAAAAATACTATTTAACCTCAAATTTTTTTTATTTGTTTTTATGAATATGGACAATATTTTCTGAAAGCAAAAATATTTTTTTGATGAAAAAATGAATTTTTTACACAATTATTTTTATTTTTTAATTATAATAGATTTTTACATTTAAGTTGTTAAAATATTATAAAATTATTTAAAAGCTGCATTCACTTTAAAAAATGTCCTTATGAGATAGATTTTTTTTTAAGCGCTTTGTAAATTGTATCTCTTCATCCAATCAGAAGACACGCAGTAATTAAGAAATGTAATTTTGTGTTCATAAAAATAGTTAAAATGGCTGTAATTAATTCTTCGTGCGAAACACGTTGAGCATTTTGAATTATCGTTTTTACTAATTAAAAAAATTTGAACACCATCCTAAGCCATTTTCAGCAGCAACATTACTACATTTTTAAAAGTACCATTTATTTACATATTTCATTGCAATTTCAATTTTGTGAAGTTTTTTTACAGTTTTCAGTGAGTCGTCTTATTTCAATTTTATGAAATTTAATCTCACTCTCAACAATCTTATTTTAATTTCTTTATATATGTTTTCTATAAAGCATTGTAAACATAAAGGTGAAAGCTAAGTACAAAAAAAAAATAGAGCGCTGAAAGTTTTCCTTAAAAATAATGAGGTAAATAATTTGTTCACTTAAATCTAAATAATTTCACTTCTCTCCTTCCGTAGAATAAATTATCCTCACGTAGGCTATCAATATGTCATGAAAATGTCTTTCATCACCTGTCAAGTGTCCTGCTTTGTTTTATTTTCAAACTACATCTTTTCGGTGCAGAACCTAAGTTAAGATTGTTTCAAAATATTTAAATAAACATTATAATTTCTGATATTCTTAAAATAAGTTTTGAAAAAATGATAATTGATTTTTAAAAGAATTTCAAACTGAGATTTTCATTTTTTTTATAAAATGGAAAAAATTGGTTGACATGATTGATTATCTGTCAATTTTTCTGACTCAAAAAAAAAAACAAGATTTTTAACGAATTTTTCAGACATGCTAGGAGCGTTTTTTTTTTTTTTTTTTTTTTTTTAAATGTACAAAAATAACCCCAAAATACTTTGATCTTTCCTCTTAATAATAACATAAGCATTTAGACGATAAAGTTTTTTGTTTTCATCAAGTTTAGCATCTTTTTCATGATGCTATGCTCTTTTTACGCGATCTCATGGAGGTACCTATGTTATACTGTTACTATTACAAGGACAGATGTTGCTTGTAAGCAGTGAAGCAGTTTGTTACAATCTGAAGCCATACCCAGGGATACTGAAATGCTGCTACAACAGGCAAGAGTTCTATCTGTTTTTCTCCAATTCACATTGAGTTTTGGGTACAACACTTCTGAGTTGCCTAGCTTTCCGAGTTTCCCCTCTTGCAATCCATCAGCATAAAAAAAAAATCTGACACTACTTTATTAGCATATTACAAAATTTGTTGTAATAAGTTCACTGTAGAAATAATTTCAGATAAAACAGGATGACTAAAAATCCATTATTTCGCTTTTTTCTCATCTCCCCACCAAATAAAATTACAATAATTAAGTAAAATCAACATTTTTTTTTTTCTTTTTTAATCATTAATCCTGATTTTATTAAATTTAAACATAATACAGGCCATAAGTGTAAGGGTGTGTTTGTCTTGTCTGGTTTTCCACATATCAAGAGCAATCTCTCTTTGAGAAAAAGCTGATGTTATATATCTCTCTCAGTCCCTATTGGCTAATACCTCCCCAGTATCATGTGTATGCAATAGTCAATTGTGAAAGAGGACATGACTCCTGGTGCTTACTGCACCCACATCTCTGGGGTCTCTTGTTGGATTCCGTCCTGGGTATGATGTTAAACTGCATCCAACAGCAAGGCCTCCTCTTAATTGCTGGTGTTCCCAGGTCCACCCTGACCAGGGGTGGTAGCACATGTTAGGGTCCCAGCTATGGGCAAATAGTGAACTCCCAGTCTAGCCTACGATAAACTGCATCCACGTCCATGGGTATAACAATAAACTACATCCGCGTCCTGGGTATGGCAATAAACTACATCCACGTACTGGGTATGGCGATAAATTATGTCCAACAGAAAGTCCGTTTTTGGGAAAATAATATTACTAGCTATACGTTTTCGAAGGAATAATGTTGCCAGCAGTGCGTTTTTGAAAAATGATATCACCAGTTATATGATTTTGGAAGAATAATATTAACAGCTATACTTTTTTGAAAAATAATATTGCCAGCTAAAAAAAAAAAAAAAATACCAGCTATACGTTTTTTAACAAAACCTTAATGTAACTGTAACTGGGGTCAAAACACTGTGAAATGGGTCTTGGTGCCAGAATCTCTTTGTAAAATGTTGTTACCATCAATACATTTTTGGAAACCAAATGTTACCATCAACACATTTTTGAAAACCAAATGTTGCCAGCAATGCATTTTTGAACATTTGATTTCCAAAAATGTATTGATGGTAACAACTTTTTACAAAGAGCTTCTGGCACCAAAACCCAAATGTTGCCAGCTGTTACCAAAAAAATTATTACCAGAAATAAATTTTTGAAAGAAAAGATATTACCAGCAATATGTTTTTGAAAAGATATGCCAGCTATATTTTTTTGGAAAAAAAACTATAACCAGCTATACGTTTTTGGAAAAATACTATTACCAGCTATATATTTCTGAGGATATATATATTGATAGAAATGGATTTCTAACAAAACAAAAATATTATTGGAAAAAAAAAAGTCATCAGCATTAAATGACCCATTGAGGTTGATATGCCATAAAACAAAACAAACAAAATCTTGTTGGATTGACCTGATTTGCCATTACATTCCTCCTTCATCAAACCACTAACATGGAGGGGGCAGGCTGGTGCTCCTTTACAGGGGAGGTACTTCATCCACATTGCTGTCACCATCTGTCTCCACTGCGGCAGGAGGTGTGTTGGTCATCCAGGAATCTAATTCTAACTCTCCATCACTTGTGGATGAGTCATCAGCATTGTTTGCGGCAGAGGATTGGTCCCATGCCAGTAGGAGGTCTTTAACATGGCACGGCACACCATCAGTCAGGACTAATTGTGGACTGATGATACCAGTGATCTCCCCAGTTGTAAATCTAGAGGTACATTGGTTCTGGGGTGGTCTCACCCACACCATGTCTCCAACTTCATATGTTCCATGCTCTGTCGATGGTGTTAGTGCAGGTACAGCATCAATGTCATTGAGCCTAACTTCATAAGTATGAATTGCATTAGCTGGTGCAGCTGGACTCAATGTGTCATCCTTTGTCACATTATACCAGTAAATGCAATCCACTTTATACTTCTATGGCCCCTTTCTATTATCCCATTTCTGGATGGTACATGCATGCACCGAAAGTGCACCTGGATGCCCCATTCGTCCTTGAAAGCCTTGAATGACCTGCTGGTAAACACAGTATCATTGTTGATGAGGATTTTGTACAGCAGACCTATCACAAAATATCGACTCAACTGTTGAATAACACTCTCAGAATCTTATCACTGCATGGGTCGCCAAATAGAGTATTGTGTCAATCAAGGTCAGCCTGGACCATGTACTGAAAATCCATAGTCCTCCATTCTGCCAGTATATACCGATGCCAGATCTCTGGCATTTGGCACACCTCTGAACCACCATCTTGACAGCTGTGCTAGGTATGGAGGGATCGACTTGTCTGAAAAAGTGGTATGCTTAGCACCAGTGTGACCAATATGTTGATATATTTCCATTATTTTGCATGGGCCCAGCTCACCCTTGGCTGCACCACATGCTGAGTGGATAGGTTCAGTGTCTTTCAACAAATCCAACCACTTCTGTGGAACTCTGGTAAGCTTGTCAGCTTTATTTTGGTTAGATTTAATCAGCCCTACATCCAAGGTGAGGCCATACTCCATAGTTAGCACCCAAAGAGTCCCCAGTCATTTCCACACAAGCATCTCACATAGCATTGTGAAGTGGCATTTAAATTTTTCATAAGCATAATATTTGAAATACTAAATATTTTCTAAAAAGTTTGTTATACTTTGGGAAAAAAAAAGAAAAAAAGGGAGGAGGCTTTAAATTTAAGACCTGCAAAGCCTTAAAATATTTTAAAACCAAACAATAGAATAAGATTTGTATAAAAACTGAAGATGTATTTTTTTTTTTTTTAAACTGTCCAGTGTTTTTTCCTGGCATAGGTAATATTCAATCAAAACAATGTTGGGACCTATCAAAGATCTGTACTCTTATGTTCATCATTTTAAATTTTGAATGTTTACTAGTTTGGAACCAATCACTTCACCGATGGCAAAATTATCACATTTCAAAGTTATTTGTCCATTTAAAATACTATTTATTATTAAACATATTTAATTTAAATACAGGAGTTATAAATGACATCAGAGGGCCGCATATTTCGGCTTTTTGAATTATTTTTGGTAAGGTTCGGGACGAATTATCTGTAGGTTCACTATTTATATTGCATAATTTTTTTTTTTTACTGAAATAACAATCTTCAGGGACTTTTCTTTTATAAATTCACGATCACCCACAATAAAACGTATATAATACACGATATATCGAAAAGGGGGTGGGATTTCCAAAAAAAGGCTTTCTTATAAAATATTCTATTCAGTAAAAAACTAAACAATTCATTTAAGTACTGAAGATTTAAAAATATGAATCAAATAATAATTCTCTTATTTTTTAAAATAGAAGCTACCGATTTTTTTTTTCTTTTTCATTTCGGAGGTAAAAAAAAATAATCTATTTTGGGTTTGATTATACCTGGTTGTATAAGGTTAAAGATTATTTTTAAATGTAAATACTAAATTTATTGATTGTTGCACCGCTGTTGTTCCATATTTCATTAATTTTTAAGTTTTCGCGCGTTTTGTGTGTGTGAGAGTGAAAGGGAGCTGTTTAGCAAATCATTATCACAAGCTACCGTGCTTAAATAAACTACCACGCCCACTCGAATGGAATATAGCAGATGCTATTTACGAAGCATAACTTAGTTTTTAGCACATAGCTACAAGTATGAGACACCAAGTGATGATCGAACTGACAACTAATGACCTCCAAGTTCAACTTGCTGATCTTTATACTCCGGTATAAAGAAAAACACCAACTCTCTTGAAATGTGCTTTCATGTAGACACGTGATCTGTGACGTCGTCAGGAATTTAAGTACATAAGTGCTTGCTGTCGGATTTGGTTGGGGTTCATAGTGGAGCTAGGGTTCCTGGGTATTTTGTTTCTGCTAAATCATAGAGCTATGGCTCAAGTGAAATATTTGATAGCTAAAACGGCCTGTTGATAAGGAAAGTAACTACAAAGCATAACTCTGCTGAGACGAGTTTGTTAATTGAATGTTTTTTTCTCACACATACGCACAACACATAAACACTTTTTTTTGCTCTTTTTTTACCTGCGTCTTAATTTTTTTATTGTGCTCTCTAGACTCTTAGTAAGCTTCATTGAAAAGAATCGGTGAATAACTCTATCTGTTCTTAACAAATATGACGTCTTTTTATACTGAATAAAATAGGAAGCTAAATAATAAATGAACTTCCGTCTGTATTAATGATCTTGTTGCACTAAACACTTAGTTTACTTAGAAAATTTGTAGATTTGTTTTGAAAATTCTTCTGAACTATATGATGTCTGTGCTATCATTCAACATACGATGTATCACTTCTCCAGGTATTGTACTTCAAACTATAATTTTTTTGTAAAACATTTTTTTAACTTACTTAACCCAACTGATCTGATGACTTACACGATTTGTTTTTAACAGTAGTACCCTTCCTTCTCGCACTTTGGTTGCTTTATAAAATTGTCCTTAATTAAAAATTGAATTTCTGGATCTGTAAGTCAAAACTTTTGTTTATTTTGTCTCTTAAATTAGCTAATTTGGTATATTTTTTGTTTGTTCGTGAACAAATAACAGAGTTGTGCTTCAAGGCTGAAGTCTTTAAAAGCTGCAAGATTCTAAAAAAAAAACAGATGTGGAATGAAAAAAATAAATATGTAATTGACATTTTATTGAGATACTTCATTTTTACTTTTTATTTTACATTTTCAACTAAAGCTACCTTTTTTTTCAGTTTCATCAAATTATTTTATTTTTGTAGTACACATTTAAAAAAAGAAAAGAAAGAAAATGTTATTGTCAAAAACATTTATTTTTCTTACGTGTAACGCTTTAGCTTTTTAAAATTTTCAAAGCTGGCATAGCTTTGAAAGTTTAAGACGGCATGAATTTTCATTGGAGTGAAAATGAAACTGAAATCAGTTCACGTCGTCGCCCTGTAGTCTTGGGGACGACTGCCTTTTTTGTATTTTAATTTCAGAAAAATTGAGCGATTTTTTTTATTAAAATTCAGTTTGAAAGTTCTTAACCGCACAAAGAATATTCATAAACCAAAAATGTCTTACGAATACTGTATTCGTAATAAGACATTATTTACACTTAAAAAAAAGTGTATTCGGAATACACTTTTTTTAAACGCAATATGCAAATGATAATTTTTTTATCTGGTTTCATATTACGATGCTTTTAAAACTTTTCATCTTCTTAAAATATCATATATCGTGATTTAAAGTTAATTTTTCGGTCGGAGAAATAATTATGTGGGGCTTTCTTTCGCTTGTGGTTATTTTTTTCTTCAATAAGAGTTTTACAGTCACACTTGATCAAATTCTTCCGGTTTTCCCCTCTCTAGTTTTTTTGTTTTTTTTAACCCTTCCTTCATGGTAGATGATTTATTTTACTCGGTAAAAATGATATTCGTTGTTGTTTGTAAATATTAATTATATTTTTGTTTCTTTTTCAATATTAGTGAATTCGTAAATTTGTTGACACTAGAACTGATTGTTTTGTTTACTTTAAGATCCCCCACAATTCAAAAATATCGCGACATATTCCACGAATTATAATTATTTCGATTAGAGAAACCTTTCAAACAAAACTAATTTCAGGAGCAAAATAATAAGTAGTAACGCGTGGAAGATATTTTATTCACATAAAAAAAAACTTGTTAAATTCCAGTTTCTTCGTGTTAAAAAAATCCAGGTAAGTAGTTTCATAATCATTAATAATTTTTCCTTCGTCTCATTCGTAAGTACAAAGTTTGATGTTTGTTATGATTTGTGATGCTACTCTCTTATTATAAGAAATCTAAAAATTGAGTTATAAGAAGAGTCTTACTCTTCTTAACTCAATTTTTAGATTTCCTTCGAGTCATGAACAGCACTGGGTGAAGTTGAAGTACAATCGTAATAAAAAATATTTGATAAAAATAAAATTCTTTGATTTTTATAGTCAATTAATGTTCAATTTGCTAGTATTTTAAAAAGTGTCTTTTTTTGTATTGTTTTTCTTTTTAGTATGTCTAACAAAATTCGAAAATGGACGCATTTTTAAACAAAAATAAGAAATAAGAAAAATAAATCAGTCAAGTCAAAAATGTTTCTTAGCATATATAATTTGACAATACTTTAGTTTAGTAGTGTTTGCTTTAACGCGGCTGCTACTCTGATAAAAATTTCAATGTAGGCTATGGTATTGTTATATTCCAGAAATTTGATCCTTGTATCGTCATAGAAGCCAAGAAAATGTTTTGTTTTTTGTTTTTTTTTGTTTTTTTGTTTTTTTTTTTATCTGAAAGCTTTCGTGCAAAAAAAATATATACTTGTAAAAAAAAAAAACAAAAAAAAAAAACGAGCTGATTGCTCCTCCGCTGACCCACTAGGTAATTGGAACTATATTGTTGTTGAATTCTTTCTGCAATACATTCCTAATCCAGAAATTTCAACAATTTCTTTCATCATTTCTTTGATATTGTCTGTCACACGCTACGTTGAGGTCAATATTTGAGTAGACAATTGCCAATCCTTTATTTATTTACCAAACCAAAAAAAAAAGTACTTCTGATAAAATTAAATACCGTGATTCGAAAAGTTATTTCCCGCAATAAGGAGTTATTTAATTTCACCTAGGGTAAAGCTAGTAAGCAGTCAGTACTTTTCTTAAATAGGTAGTGTAATTTTGTATTTGTCTAATTTGCATTTGGGATCTTACCAGCCTGCCATCTGGAAATTCAAATTTGTCAGTGCTAGCTAGTTAGTACAATAATGGTAGATATTGCAGTCATGGATGGACGCTAAATAACCCACATTAATGATCATTTTCCTGAAATTCCAAAGGATAAATTAATGATATTGCTTAAATTTAGTAACTTTTATCTTCTCACAACAGAATTAAATAAATTGAATTGTGTGATAAGTGATAATTTATTTTTTGTCAATTATTGCATGCTAAAATTTATTTTTTTTTTTATTTATTTTATTTTATTTTTTTTACACTATTCACATTATTCGGACTATTATCCTCATCTTTGTTGCCATATTTATCACAACGTTTCGGCCGATGTACTCTCGGGCCTTCTTCAGGTGTTGCTCATTGGGGTAGACTGATCTAGCTCCATGTCTAACGGATGTCAGTTATCTCCTGTTAATTTCCCTCTCCAAGTTCTTCACAACTGATAAAAACACTGATAGGCAGAGCCGCGTTAAAGCAAACACAAAAAGTATTGTCAAATTATATATGCTAAAAAACATTTTTGACTTGACTGATTTATTTTTCTTATTTACAACTCTTTAGGCCCTGGATCTAACCAACGCCTTTATCTGCTGTGCCATGTGTCCTTAAGGACATCTGCATATGAATTTCTGGGATTTATAAACTTAATGCCTTCGGCAACGTTTTTTTACCATTGCTCATATTGCAATTTTTGCTGTTATCACTGTATATTTTGACCAGATCTCATATTGCAATTTTTGCTGTTATCACTGCATATTTTTGACCAGAGCTCATATTGCAATTTTTGCTGTTATCACTGCAATTTTTTTTTGTTATTATTGCTTTTCTCTGCACTCCTTATTACTGGTTCCCATATTGTATTCATTTCTATGCTTGGTTAGCTCAGGAGATTTTTGTGGCCTAGCATATGTGCTGATTCCTTACGTTTATGAATTTTCCAATGGTGTTCTTTATCTATGATTTCAACCTGATCCCACAGAGGGCGGTGATCTCCCTTTTCTCTCTATATGTGGTCAGCCACGCCTGATTTTTCTACTCCCCCTCTGTGTTAGAGCTTTTTGGTGATCTTGAAGCCTTACTTTAAGTGGGCAGCCTGTCTCCCCTTTATATTCCTTTCCAACCAGATGGTGAGCCTGGACAACAAGGTACCCATGGAGGAAGCACTCTCAGTAGTCAGAGACAGATTGGCTTCTGACTCGTCCCTAGGAGAACAGACCAGTATTCCAATAGATAATCTAATGGAGATGTTGACTTTCTGTACACAAAAAACACACTTTGGAATGAGATCACACATATATCAACAGGATGAGGGCTTAGCAATGGGCTCACCATTATCACCAGCAACAGCGAATATACCTTGAGGAAATGCCATTAGAATCTATATCTCTAAGTCCAACTCTATGGTTAAGATACATAGATGACACCTTCATACTCTGGCCACACCAGGAAGATGTCCAGGTTTTACTGCACCATATGAACTCAATAAGACCTTCGATACAGTTCATGATGGAGAAAGAAAGTAGCAACACACTCCTATTCCTGGATGTTTGTAGTGAACGAGATAATCAAGTACCCCGGAAAAAAGTTTGTGTTTTGTGTGCGATCTGCCGGGGAGGGATTGCCAAAAAAAAGTAGTCAGCAAAACTCTTATAGCGACTTACCTCGTCAACCCAAGCTTAAAAAGAAACAAGTTCGTCGCAGGAGTCGCTATAAGAGTGTATTACTATGCAAATTACGGAGCATCCTATCCCGGCTGTCGACGAATGGAAAAAATAGGTTCTGCCGATAAAAGCAGTTGGTGTTGTCGACTCGGGAGGAAAATTCGGGCAGTTTTGGCTACGGCGTTCGTGAGTTATTTTCCTGACGTGTTACAAGTGATTTTCTTTCTTTGTGTGGTGAAAGCCACAAATTTGCTTTGAGAACGCTTACTCTTCAAGCTATTTCGGCATTTACTTTGTCTGTGGTTGAATGGATCGAAAAGGTGGAACTGGTCTGCGAATTACGCGAGATATCGAAGATTGATCGGATTCTTCCTCTGCGATTGAATGGCAGTGCCCTTGCTGTGTATAGGCAGCTGAGTAAAGAACAGAAAAGCGACATTGAGCAAATAAAGCACGCTCTACTAACCGCGTTTGGAACTGACCGGTTCGTGGCCTACGACCAGTTCCAGGCACGGCGTCTGCGACCTGGCGAGACAGTAGACGTATATTTGGCAGAATTAAAGAAGCTCGCCGTTCCAATCGCACCGCTTCCTGAAGAATGGATGACATGTGCCTTCGTTTCTGGATTGCCCAGTCATGTTAAGCAGATACTCCATGCATCATCCAGAATGGAAGACCTGACGCTCAATCAATTGTTGACCAGAGCCCGTGCTGTCATGATCGATTAAAAAGAGGCTGATGAACCAGTGGCCGCAGTTATTCAACCAATTGAAGTCAAAGAAAGTCCGACCCCAGCCATTCGTCACCATGGCGTTGCCACCTGCTATCGGTGCTCTGGGCGAATCATTTTGCCAGAGACTGCCGCTATCAATGCGAAGAAATGCGCAGCGGTCGGCGCGAAAACGCGTCTCGATCTACGATGCTTTCAATGTCAGAAAGTAGGTCATATTGCCTCTGAGTGCCCGGGAAATGGAATGGGGGGCGCGACGTCAGCGCTGCTCTCTTCCCCGCACCCGAGCATGAAAGTGGCGCTCCCTGTGATTAAGGTGCGTATCAATGGAATAACGCGTACCGCTTTTAATAGATTGGGCTGCTCTCGGTCACTCACCACCGGTTCGATTTGCCGACAGTGGAGCAGACAAAAGATGGACGTACTAACGGCTGATGGAAAGGCTCTCAGAAGCCGGGAGTTGGAAACATCAAACTTAGTATTAACAACGGTGACCCTGTCACAGTCAGTGTGTTGGTCGTGGACAGCGCGGCGTTATTAGGTTTCGATCTGCTCCTTGGGATGGACATTATTAAGGAGCTGGGCAGCGTACGCATTACAGAGGCAGGCGAAGTCAAGTTTTCTGATCCGCCCATCTGTGCTACTTTAAAGATCAACGAGCCCGACTTTAGCGCAGAGTTCGACCAAAGGGCGAAGACATGGACAGCATTTTGGAAATGGTCGGAAAATAATCCACCAGAAAAGCTCCAGAACCGAGTGTCAGAATATGCTGGTGCCCGAACGCGTCAAGGAAGAATACCAGCGTGAATTGCAGGTGTGGCTGGATAACGGATGGCTGACTCCATATCCCGAGGAAGAGCTTGGTCCTCAAGAGGCCTCATCCCGTTGATGGCCGTGGTACAAAAAGAACAAGGGAAAGGTGCGCCCTGTACTAGATTATAGAGAACTGAACGAACATGTAGACACATACACAGCTCATGCTGATGTGTGTGCACAAAAATTGAGAGAATGGCGAACGAAGGGATCCAATGTCTCTGTGATTGACCTTGAAAGGCCTACTTGTAGGTGCGCGTGCACCGGTCACTGTGGCCATTTCAGACGGTGATTCTTAATGGGACGAGGTACTGCTTAACCCGAATGGGATTCGGACTCAATGTGGCGCCCGGCCATCATGAAAGCCATCGTGGATGCTGTGCTATCCCAGGATGAGACAATTTCGTCAAAGCGTCGTCAGCCTACATTGACGACATCTACATCAACGAAACCTTAGTACCCGCTTCACAGGTGAGAAAGCATCTTGCTGACTTTGGGCTCGAATGTAAAAACCCAGAACGACTGGAGGATGGTGCTCGGGTGCTTGCAGGTCTGGGGGAGCACAACATGCTTTACTGGAAATGTGGAAGCGAGCCCGGACATTCCCAAACACATGACCCAACGCAGCGTGTTTTTCGTTATGTGGAAAGCTGGTGGGACATTTTCCGTGGGCGGGTGGATCCGCATTGCAACTGCATTTATTAAACGTGGGGTGACTGCTGTCACTTCCAGTTGGGATGACACAACCAATGATGCTCCCCTTAGACACATGATAGGGGAAGTCATTACTAGGGTGCGTCAAGGCGACCCATCACGTGGGTAAATGGTGCGTTGACGGATGTGAATTTAACGTCTGGGTCGACGTTACAGCTCCCTTGCAACAGGAGTGTCTCTTGAAGTAGGTGACACTGTCGTGGAAGATGCATGTTGGTTGCGTCCGAGAAGGATCGCAACATATCAACCTGTCAGAATTAGACGCCGTTATCAGGGGAGTCACCGCGCCCTTCAATGGAATGCAAAGGTATTGCATTTATTCACGGATTCGCATGCGTGTATAAGTGGATAGCAGACACTCTTACGGGGAAGGCTAGGATACTTACAAAGGCTGCGAGCGAGATGCTCATTCGAAGGAGGCTAGACACACTGGGAAAGTTGGTAAGTGAATACCACTTATCCGTAGACATACAGCTGGTCAGATCACAGCAGAACAAGGCCCATACTTTAACAAGGGTACCCCAAAAATGGCTTGATGCTATTAAGAAAGAGGTAGAGCCGGTAGAACATGTCTGTGTAACATCAACGAGTAACTATAACTCAGATTTACTAAAATCTGTGCATTGCCAAAGTGGACATCCCGGTGTAAAACGGACCTTATATTTCGTGAGGCAGATTGATCCCTCCGTATCCAAAGCTGCTGTCAGGGCAGTGGTCAGAGAATGCAAGGAGTGTCAGTCCAGCGACCCAGCACCTGTGCAATGGCAAAAAGGACAAGTGAGTGTAAGCAAGGTGTGGCACCGTGTTGGAATGGACATCACCCATTATAACGGACATCACTATTTAACCCTGATTGATTGTGGCCCAACCCGGTTCACTATTTGGCGGCGTCTGCGTCGACAGGATTCTATAGCGTCATTGACCACTTGGGGTCATTGTTCTTTGAGCGTGGACCTCCGACGGAACTCCTCACTGACAACGACACTGAATTCCGCAGTGAACTATTCAAAGATTTTGTGGCTTAGATGGGGAGTACACCTCAGATTCACAAGATGATGCGCGTATGTCCCATCAGGGAATGGCATAATCGGCGATGTCATCGGAGCATCAAAAGAATCGCTGCTAGGAAGCAGTGTTCCATAATGGAGGCGGTGTATTGGTACAATGTTACTCCGAGACAATAATGTATCGCCCTCAACTGCGCCAGCCAACATGATTTATCAGTATAAAGTCCGGCTACGAGGCATTGACGCAACGCGTTCAACTGAACGGATAAACGAACGAAAGCGCCGTATGACTTGGGCGATCGCGTGTGGGTGAAATCTCCGCATAGCGGTGTACAACCCGGTACCGGGTGGGGCATGTCACTGGACTAAGTAACTCGCGTTCTGTGCTGGTTGATGGCATACCAAGACACATAAAGGACTTGCGTCACTATGTAGGTACAGATACGTCAACAAGTGACACTAGCAGTGAGTGCTCAGAAAGTGAACAAATAATTACCATCGGAGGTAGGGTTAGCACCCCTTCAGATGGTGAAGACTCTGTGCGTGAGGTTGTCAGACCAGAAGAATCCTCAGAAGAAGAATCTTCAGAACATTCTTCAGATGATGAAGACTCTGCGCATGAGGTTGTCAGATCAGAAGAAACCTCAGAATATAACACAATCTCCTCCCACAGTTGCCCCGCTCCGAGAAGCTTAAGAATAAAGAGGCCCGCCCATGAGTCAAACTTATGTGACAGATGTCTCTCCTGTAGTGAACGAGATAATCAAGTACCCCGGAAAAAAAGTTCGTGTTTTGTGTGCGATCTGCCGGGAGGGATTGCCAAAAAAAAGTAGTCAGCAAAACTCTTATAGCGACTTACCTCGTCAACCCAAGCGAAAAAAAAACAAGTTCGTCGCAGGGAGTCGCTATAAGAGTGTATTAATATGCAAATTACGGAGCATCCTATCCCGGCTGTCGACGAATGGAAAAAATAGGTTCTGCCGATAAAAGCAGTTGGTGTTGTCGACTCGGGAGGAAAAATTCGGGCAGTTTGGCTACGGCGTTCGTGAGTTATTTTCTGACGTGTTACAAGTGATTTTCTTTCTTTGTGTGGTGAAAGCCACAAATTTGCTTTGAGAACGCTTACTCTTCAATGTTCTAATATCTCAAACAGAGCATGGGTTCAAGACATCTGTATACCACAAATCACTATTCACTGGACAGTACCTCAGTTTCAACTCCCACCATCCATACAGTGTAAAGTAAGGGATTGTCTGCTGCTTACAACACCAAGCAAGTCAGAAAACAGTCTGCCTGCCTTATGTGAAGGGGTTATTCAAGAAAATACAAAGGATCTGCTGTCCATATAACATCAGGACAACCTTCAAAAGTTGGACAACACTTTGCAAATACCTCTCCTGAGTAAGACTCCTCATAGAGGAGAACATTACTAAAAACTGTGTGTATGCCATCCTGTGCAGCTGTGGAAAGAAATATAAAGGGGAGACAGGCTGCCCTCTTAAGGTAAGGCTTCAAGAACACCGAAAAGATGTAACACGAAAGGAAGTGGAAAAATCAGGTGTGACTGACCACATATGGAGAGAAAAGGGAGATCACCGCCCTCTGTGGGATCAGGTTGAAATCATAGATAAAGAACGCCATTTGAAAATTCATAAACGTAAGGAATCAGCACATATGCTAGGCCACAAAAATCTCCTGGGCTGACCAAGCATAGAAATGAATACAATATGGGAACCAGTAATAAGGAGTGCCAGAGAAAAGCAATAATGACAAAAAAAATTGCAATATGAGCTCTAAAAAAAGTGTGCAATGGCTACAACGTTGTGATAAATATGGCAACAAAGATGAGGACAATAGTCCAAATAATGTAAATAGTGTACACAATACCTCATCTCATAAATATAGACAAATATTAACCATATTACATACAAAAGTGATCCTGAAAAAGTTTTTGGCACACTTTCCAAAATCTGACAAAAACCTTCAGTTTCTATTTTATGGAGTTCTTAATTGGGCCGAGAACTTTTCAGCACACCCTCATATTTTATTTTTAGTTTTACTATCATACTAGCTAGACTAGATAGTATTTTTTTACATTCAAACTGCTACTGAGTTTCTCCCTTTGTTAAAAGACTTTTCCTCTACCATTAAAACTTTCTTGAAGAAGGTTTTGTTATAGCAGAACAGTTTTATTTTTTCTGTACCTATTAAGCCTTATGACATTAGTGAGAGATGTTTATCAAAATTCTTGTTTGACTCTAGAAATTTGCTAGAAGGACCCCCCCCACACACACACACTAAATTTTTTTCCCCCCTTTGATATAAATTAAATTTAAATTTGAACAAGGGAATGACGTTTATCCAAAATATAGGGGGAGAAAGCCAGGAGATGGAAGTCGCATCAGCAAGATAATTGAGTTACATTGAAATGCAACATTTTTCTCTACAAATTATAACAATGATTTAAAATCAATCATTTTCTTACAAATAAAATGTGACACACAGCAAGGCACAGGTAATTCAGATAGATTGTGAAATTAAAAATAATTGTCAAGGAACATTTAAATACTATTACTGTTTTAATAAACTTTATTATTGAAAATATTTCATTAAAGTTGGTCATGTGACTAGTGTTAATGCTCTGTATTGAAATACAATGCTACCCAATTGCAGGTGCTTTCAGAGTCTCCAGGACTAAGAATGTAAGACATTTGGGGAATTCAGGCCTTAAAGTGTTAGAGGCACATAATCCTACATATCCATAAATTGGGTGAAATAAGTTTATTGCAAAATCAAAACCTGTTATGGGTTATCCTGGTTATAAACAATGTTAGTGCATTGTGTGCTAAAAATGTGAAATTTTAAGTCAATAATAAGACTGATGAAATAAAGAAAAGAAAAATACATTCATGCACATTATAAAAAATAAAAACCTTTCCTTTCCCTTAAAAATAATATAAATTAGACTTGAGCAGAAATACACTTTCAAAGCAGAGCTGTATTACCATATGGATGTTTAAAAAAATATAAGTTCTACATTAAAAGGGTAAATATCCAAAAGATAAAAAATGGGATATTATGAGAAACATTACTTCACTTTGATAGGGACTTTCCCATATTGCTGTTGTTTTTAGATGAAGGGTTTTTGGGCCTTGAGATTTAGTAGCTGGATGGGGCAATGAATTTGTTGTCTCTGGAATCACTGGTAATAAGTTGGGCTTGAATCTGAAGTTGGTCACTCTTCCCACAGGGCCAGGAATTTAGGCTAGGAGTGACAATATGGCATAACAGTAGTAATATTCCACCCCATCTCTCTAATGAGTTTTTTGAACTTCTTAAATAGGGCTAGCAGGGTCTTCATAACAACAGATTTAAAGAGTGATTGGCTGATGATGATTTCATCCATAACATGGATATTTCCAGAAGAGCTGGGTGTTTATTGGCAGAACGTTGTGATGTCATTAACCCTCAGGCCACCAGAGTTACATAGGTATACTGCCAAAAATGTTGAAGAGTTAAGGTGATTCCTTATTGCTAGGCCAAAAAAATCGTGATGTCAGCAAAATTTCTTTAATAGAACCTTTGTAGCGCATTTTCTAAATCTAGAAATTCCACAATAGTAATATAGTTTTGAAATCGAAGTATTTTTTATTTGTTCTATTTGCAACTTTCACACAAAGAAAGACACTATCATCTTCATATACAATTTTCTTCTATTTGCTAGGGACTCCATATTTCAAAATATGGGAGATCCTCAACTTACAACAAATTTCCATTCCTATGATGCATTGTAACAGTTTCTGTGAATAAGCACTTCTGTCACTCAGCTATGCTAATGCAATAGTAATCTTGAACATAAGAGCACATTTTTATGACATGTTAACATAATTAAGACTTAAAAAACACACAGAAGACATAAATATTATACATAAAATGAAATGAAATTTTTTTAAGCTACTTGCATATTTATTGCTTGTGATGTCATTGACTCTTGGTAGATGAGAAAACAAAGTTTAATATCTTGTCTCTCTTGTACTAGTTGGAAGCAGCAACAAATCTGAGGAAGAAAGAAAAACAAATATGTGTTTGTTTTTCATTTTTATTGGGAATTCACCAACTTATAATTTAACAAGAATATGTCCTTGTCTCTTACAGGGAAACTTATGTATACACATATGTACATATTTTAAGTGACAGTCAAATGAATCAATGTTTGTCACTGTTTCTCCCTTTTCAGAATGTTTAACAATGTCTAATTTCACTTTCTTCAAAGCACTGCCATCAAAAGAGGTTACACTACACTTGGGAACCATAATGAAGGGCAATACATTTCCACAAATACAATACAAATGAAAGAGAGTGAATGCACAACAATCTGATATTGCATACAACCAGGAACTGATCCACTCCAGCTTCCTCATTCTAGTGTCATATGTATGAGGTAAACAATATAAGTCAAAACAAGATTACTGTAGATTGCATTGTAACCACAAATAATTGTAGGTCAGGATTGTCGTAACCCAGGGACTTACTGTATTTGGATTTATAGCAATAAAAACTAATCCTGATATTACATTTGTTTGGAGGCCCTGTGTAAATCACTAAAAAAAAAAAAATTATAATAAACACAGCACACATTTATGCACATTGTGGCATTTTTGAGGTGAAGTACAAAAAAATACTAACGTTTGAAATTCAAACCAAAATTGATGATCTCTCTTTTTTTTTTTTTTTTTTTTTTTTTTTTTTCTTTTTTTTTTTTTTTTTTTTTATTTGGGTAGGTAGGATTACTCTCTCAAATGCAATGATATGAAACATTTTGCAAGATTGTTGTGTGTGTGCACACTCATGTAGACACTCTTAATATAAAAGGTGATAATCACTAAATACAAGGACTACATAAAATTACCTTGTGATGGTTCTAATGGCGCTGAAGATGGGAAAAACACAATTGTTTTTTAACAAAATCAATTTGAAAACACAATTAAGACACATCGTGAGAATGAAAGGGGGACAACTCACATCGGGTTAAAAAAACCCAGGTTGTTTGTGTGTGTGTGTGTTCCTTTATATATGGGATCGGATTTCTTACATTTTTCAGCCGATAAAACAAACATCCACTTTTTTTTTTTTTTTTTTTTTGGCAGGTAGTGTTTCTTATTGTCTTACACACTTTTTTCTTTATTTATACATTCAGAATGCTTTAAAAATTCCATTTACAAGACAATTGTTTATAATAAAATTCTAATCTAATTCTATTCAATCGGGGGACTCATCATAACGATTGAAAACAATGTTTTTGTTTGAGTTTGGGTTTGACCAATTCGTAAAAAAAAAAAACTAAGACATGCGTGTCCGTCAACCTAAACAATAATCTAACGATCTCTACTGATTGCATGAATCGAAAAATCGGATAATTCTTTATCTTTAGGGAAAGATAATTCCACGTACTTTAAATTGTTTTACAATTCTCTTTGCAATTTGTTACAAAAGCAGATCAATAAGGCATTGGTTCTATTTGAATTAATTCAATATTTAAAAGAAAGTATTAAGAAATAATTTAAAAATGCCGACGTAAGAAATCTGATAGACAAAAAACAACAATATTTCGAAGATGATAATTATTAAGGAAAGAACACAGTACTTGTAATAAGTTAATAAACCCAAATAAAGTTATTTTTTGTATTAGAAACAATGAGTGGAAAATATATTCAAATCAGAATTCTAATTATGAATCACCACAAGCAAAATATGCAATTTTTTTTACTGTATTCACTAAGTAAAAATCATAAATTGTAAAAGATTACAGAGAAAGGCTACCTACATTTTTCAACCGATATCAACAAAACTTCACTTTTTTTTGGCAGGTAGTGTTTCTTATTGTCTTGCACATTTTTTTCTTTATTTTTAAATTCAGAATGCTTTAAAAATTCCATACAAGACAATTGTTTATAATAAAATTCTATTCATCAATTGATAGACTCATAACAATTGTAAACAATGTTTTTGTTTGAGTTTGGGTTTGACCAATTCATAAAAAAAACAAAACAAAAAAAACTAATTAAGACATGTGTGTCCGTCAACCTTAAACAATAATCTTTGTCAATTTTATTTTTCAGTCTTTATGATGGTTGATACTTGATCTATCTCTTACTGTTACATCCCCGGGCAACGCCGGGCTCTACTGCTAGTATTAGATAAAATTAATATCAGAAAGGGCATGAAAGTACTTTTATTAACTCAAGCAAATATATTTGTTTGAGAAGAAAGTTCTCACACTAATCTACTTCCCAAAATCTCACCAGGACAAACATCAAAATATTTCCTTTTTTTTTTTTTTTTTTAATTCTCCAAGCAGCACCACTAATTATGTAATATAACAGGTGATTGTGTTAGTTTTAATACATGGATGGAAATGTTTTGAAGATCCTTCCTACCAGCAACTTTACATAACAACAAAAAAGTTTTATCAAGGATCTCTAAATATCTAGCAGTAGCACCAGACCAGATGTGGCAGAAATATTCAATGCCTGGACAAATGTTAGACTTATAAATATATAAGATAGATTCTGGAGAGAGAACTTGTCTAGCACAACATAATGAATCAATTTTCCTAGCAGCAGACCTAGCAATTAATTCGATATAATCTTTTCCACTTCATTTCAGCAGAAAATGTTAGCCTGAAGGTACAATGTGTCACTCTTGGAAGTTATGTTGATTTGTCTTGGGTATGATAATAAAGTACATCCTCATCCTGGGTAAGACATTAAATTACATCCAACAGCAAGGCCTCTGATTGGAGGTTTGAGGAGTGTGGAACCATCTCTTAATTGCTGATGTTCCTAGGTCTACTTTGACCTGGAGTGTTAGCACCTGTTAGGGTCTCAGCTAATAGTTGACCCCCAAACGGGTCAAAACGTGGAGGTGTAAAAATAGATATAAAAACAAGCAATACATTTTTGAGGGAAAAACTATTAGCAGAAAATACATTTTTGAGAAAAAAATTTTTTTTACAAGCAATACTTTATGAAAAAAATTATTAACAGCAATACATTGTTGAAGAAAAAAATATTACCAGCTGGTCTATATGATCCACTATTTCTTTTTTGTATGCCAACTTAAAATCTTTTAGTAATTAAAAAAATGTATGTGACCTTGTTTCCTTACAAATTATACACCTGAAGAAGGTTGTGAATAGGATCAGTTGAAAGTTGTGGCAGTAACACCGAAAACATTCAATTATCTGAACATTGATCTCTTGGAATGATGAATATTTTTAACCAGATATAGGATTATAATTGATCTATCCAAGTTCACATTATTAGTCATATCAAAAAAATAAGAGAGATGATCATAAAACTAAATTTAGTTGTAAATGTGTAGTTTTCTACATTTTCAATATAATAATTCAGAAATATATATTTGTTCATATTTCAGAAATATATATTTGTTCATATTTCAGGTTCAATTTCAACATAAGCTCACTGAAAAATCTGATGAGGTAAGATGACTTTTATTTGTTAGTTGAATGAAAATTTTAGATTAATTGTGATAGGTTATAAATAAAGAAAATGTCCCTCGTCAACATGGTTTCTTATTTTTTAATTGAAAATCTTTTCTCAAATTGGTATTGCACTATTTTTTTACTAGTGTTTTATTTACTGCCCATTATGATTTAATGATGTTAAATTTGTCAGGTTTGATATTCCTGATAATAATTTTTGCATGTTTTATTCATCTTCAATAAATACAGTTTGCATTACTTTGAAATGGAATTAATGTTTCTGTCGGTTTGTATTTTATCCTTTGAAGATAAAAGAAATATTCTGTGCAAGTTTGTTAATGTTTTGAATTAATGTAATGAAAGCTATAAAGATGCATTCCATAGAACTAATAAAACCATTTAAAAAGTTGGAATATAATATTTATAGTAAAGTTCATTAAGTTTTAGAATTTTATAACATTTTTAAAGTATTATACTCTTAAGATAAAAAGTATTTTCCATTGATTATAGATAGCCTCTTATATATTTTTATACTTGCATATTAAAAATATAATGTGCTTTAATATTTGTGTTTGTAATACTTATTTTATTTTTTATATATGCAATTCATACATGGTGCATATGCTTGTAAAATTTGTCACTAATAAATTAGTACTCCCAGCTCAAATTACTTCTTTTATGATCATTCAGTTTTTCTGAATATAAAATTTTTTTTTTTCCCTTTCTTTAATATAATTCTGTTTCTTTATATAATTATCGGAAAATGAAGCATATGAAATGTATAAAAAGTAATGTTATGAAAACAAACCTTAATGGAATATATATAAATTAAATTAGTTCAGAGTACTATTCAATGGCTGAAAATCCAAAATTTCATTTATTGCTTTTAAGAATTTTGTTGCATAAAACAATCTTTCTCTTTGTGGTTATATTGGTTGTCTGATTAAAGAAAATTAAATATTTTTAGGAAAATATTCAAATGAAAAATTTTGAAATGACTTTGTGTGAAATATGAAAGACAACTATACTTGACTATTCTTGAAACTGTGGCACCATTTAACGAGGCAGAAAAAGAAAAGAAAGAAAAGGAGAGGCTAAGGACCGAATCGTGGATGATAAGCAGAACACACACACGGCTAAGAGGCAATGGATAAAGGGATATTTTGATAAGTAACAAATGGCGAAAGAGTGTCATTACAATGACAGGGAAATTCTGAGTAAAAAGAAAGGGAAAGAAAGAAAGAATCAGATATGGCAAAACGGCTGTGTTATCTAAGGATATGAAAACAAACTATTGGTGCGGGAAGGCATCTTATTATCAGACCGACTGGCCAAAGAAAAATTCAAATGAAAATGTTATTTCGATAAGTGACGAAAAACAGGCAACTAAAAGGACTTTGGACAGATATGAAAAAAAAATTGTATCAAAAGCCATCCACTGACCGAATTCTTTCGACGGAACATCTTTATGCCTGCGATAATAAAAATTATGTTATCAGAAAAATGTTAGCCAAAGAATGAATGGGGATTTAGAAATGTCTTTTCGGGGCGACGTTGGCCGTGTTAAGAAGACCACCCATTCGGATAATTAGCGATAAAATACCTGGCGAAAACCACGTGTAGAACAATAGTTATGACCGCCATTGTTCATATTGTCCCGTTTGCGGCTAGAGAAATGATAACGGCGATTAAGAGGAAGAAAAGGAAAAGAAGGGATAATTTCTTTTTAGTTAAGCAAGATAGAAACAAATGATATTCATCCATGCCCGATTAAGACATCATTGGTCAAGTGGTGATCACGTGACGCATGAAGGAGGAGGAAAGATAATTTTCTTTAGTTAAGCAAGATATTTTTTTTTTCCGAAACAAAGCCGCAGATTCGTCCACGCCCGACTGGGACATCATTGGTCAAGTGGTGATCATGTGACACATGAAGGAGGCTGTCGCCGCCTATCCAGAGTGTAGGTATGAGAAGCTGCTACGAAGAAGTGGGGAGGGCAGTTCACGCCCTCTGAAGTATGGTGAGAAGGTGGGAGTGAGGAAAGGTTCCCAAAAATGGAAAAGAGTGGAAAATCCCTAACCAGAAATAAAAGAGGTGGATATGTATTTAGAATTATCGAGGAACCCCCGACGCCGACAGACCCACCCCGGTTTTGGTCGGCGTCCATATAAGCGAAGCCCCAACGAGCAGAAATGAGTTAGAGTTCCAGTTCCAGTAAGCTCAGTTCCAGAAAAGTTTGAGTTGAGTCTCCAGTTGAAGCCGCCTCGCAGATAGTTGACCAAGATTCATGCAAATTCCAGACTCCTCTTCAACCCAAGAACAATTATTTTGAAGAGCGACTTAGATCCAGACCACCACAATAAGTTTTTTTTCGACTTTCGTCCAAAGACACACCGAAAAACCAATTTCTTAGAGAGCAAACAACTTGAAGCGTTAAAACTCGCCTAACGGAAAACGACATAGAACGGGTTGGGAGATAGATGCAGTCCTATGTATCGAACAACTAGACATAAAGTTTGTTACCTTTTTCTTTGATACTTTGAACTTTTGAGTTTTCATTTTATTTTCTTTTATGCATATTTGTGTGGTATCACCCCCGTTGAACTCAGTTTGCATTACGGCCCCAACCACTGATTGATCTCGTCTGCCTAAGATCAATTCACAACGTGGGTAGGCGGACTGGGGATCAATGCAGTTACCTTGGTAACCAGGCGTTGGAAGCGAGTTGGGAATGACAAGGCTGATATCAAATCTAACCAGATTCCCACCCGAATCACCAAAAGGTTAGAACGTCACATTTGGGTGCCGCGACCGATACCAAGCCAGTTGGTCGTCACAGGACAAGACAACACGACTGACGTGACAGGCGGATGTCACGTTTGGAGCAGCGACACCCGAACGGAGCAGCGAGGAGCGAACAGCTGGCGCCGTGGCGAGGATGTCACAATTGGTGCTGTTTAGGGACGTCACAGTTGGTGCCGTGATAGACCAGAATAGAACGTCACAGTTGGCGCTGCGACCAGGGGACGACATCACAAACTTAAGTTTAAAGAAAATTTGTCAATTATTAAAACAAAATCTTTGCATTTTATTTATTTAAACAATAATTTATTAAAAATGAAAGTTTCTTTCAAATTTATACCATCAACTGTGTGGAATTTATAGAAAAATTTATATTTATTAGATTTAATTAAAATTATTACCCCCTTCATCTTCTCCCCTCCCACAGTCAACTTATTATTAGGGCTTAAGGCTAAGCATTGTTGCCTATAATTTTATGACTGAGATATGCTATACAATAAAAAAGAAATAACTTAAGAAAAATGTCAATTTAGTTGCTATATAAAAACTATAATCTATTGAAAATTATTACTATTATTACAGAATTCTTTCAATATCTTCCTAACTAATTATTTTTTAAAGAAATTACACATTTTTGTGTTTAAAAATGTTTTATCTACTTCAGTTTTACTATACCATGCATATTAGAAATTTAGACATGTAATTAAAACTTCAATAACTATAACTTACTAATTACTGATGTAAAAAAAAAAATCAACAATATAGTATAATTGTTGATCTCTCTCAAATTTAAATAGTGCATTTTTAACACATTAGCAGAGATGCTGCTTGTATAAGTCCTGTATCTCTGACACATAAGAATCAAAAAGATACATTAAACTCCCTATATCAATTTTCCCATGAAAGATGATACCTTGCACACAATTAAACTGCAACGCTTATGAGATAATAAAAGGAATTTGTTATTTGTTGATAAATTAAACGAGCATCAGTACAACAATGCTTCCACAAAATATAACATTTCTTTCTTTTGACGAACAATTTGTCAAATGAACAATGATAGATATTAATGAAAATTAGTACTAAGATATTTTATATTTTAACATATTTTGTATTTTTTGTTAAGTATATTATAAAATGTATTTTTTAAAACATAGTGTGAACATTTTAACTAACAAGTGGTGACATATTTATTATGATTACCTGTACTAATATGTACTTAATTTTATAGTGTCTATCCCAGTTGGCATGAGAGGCAAGTAAGTTGAAACATGTCAAACTAATAATGTCCTTTTCCTGGTTTCAAATCTGCTTACTGGCCAACTATGGAAATAAATGTAAATTTTCATTAATGTAATTGTTTTTACATTGAAGAATAAAACAGACAAAACTTTTCTAAGGAATATATTACTTTTTAAACAATCTAAAACATATTCCAGATGGACAAAAAAAAACTTGTTAATATCTGACTATCTCAAAGACAATAAGAATTTATTCCCCCTCTATCCTATTTTGTCTTCTCTGTGACCCTCACCACAACTTGTCAATTTTGGTTTAAGTGTTTCTAACCAGAAAGAAATAGGAAAAAAGCAGAGGGAATAGAAAAAATAAAAGAGAAGCAGACTACTGCAGCTGCATTTTCTGTTTCTGAACCTCTTCTAGAGCCTACTCAGTCCTCAGGTAGTAACTAAGCCCAGCCTGTGCCTACATCTGCCTCCTCTTTGATGAGTTAACAACAGAAGAGCTGCAACCCCCTTCACCTTCTCACCCCCCCCCCAAAAAAAAACGCAAACTTATCAAGCAATGGCTCACACCATACAGATGGCTTTGCCTTTCAGATGAAAACTTCATGTGCTGTAACATTTGTACTAAATATAACAAAACGGGCACATCTCTACATAAACAAATGCACCAACTTTCAGCACTCCACCCTCTTTCCCTATGTTTTAAACAAAGAGCATCAGTACTGCCATAATATTCTTGCACTGCAAAAAGACTTGGAAAAAAGTATGTCCTGTTGTTTGTCCAATTTCATCAAAGTAGGCTGTTGCTGTTAAAAAACACTCACTAAATGACCCAAGAATGAGTCCACATATCAAAGTTTGAATAGTTACATAACTTTCTAATAGAGATTGGAGTCCAATATCTCTTACCTCTACAGCAATAGTCAGTAGCATACATTTCATGATATACAGTTGTGGAACTGCTGTCCAGTATGACAGACACCATGCTCTAAAATGAAAGTAAAGATTTATGACTGTCCATATAGATGAATTTAACAACATAACCAGCCATAAACACCTTGTTTTATATATCCAAATTGTGAGTTGTAATGAGTTGGTCGGTCAACTTGACACCCCCAAAGTGAGTGGAGGTGGGAAGGCGCGAGAACTGTGATTGGTAGATGGCTTGTTGGTGTTTTGCATAGGTGAGTTACCAAGTTCTATGTGAAAGGCTGGAATGAGAAGGAGGGTAGTTTTCAGTCTCAGAAGTGGAGACTGCGTCCATCACTACGACAGCTGGGAGAGAAAGATGAAATCATTTATTTTTTCGTGACACATTCCAACACAAGCTATTTTGGCATTTACTTTGTCTCTAGCAAGATGGCGGAAAGACCGTTCGACATAAAACTGATCTCTGAATTCAGTGATGATACGAGTGGACAGTCTGTGGTTGAATGGATTGAAAAGGTGGAACTGGTCTGTGAATTATGCAAGATCACGAAGATTGAACGGATTCTTCCACTGCGCTTGAAAGGCGGCGCTCTTGCTGTGCTGTGTACAGGCAGTTGAGCAAAGAACAGAAAAGTGACATTGAGCAAATAAAGCACGCTCTACTAACCACGTTTGGAACTGACCAGTTCGTGGCCTATGACCAACTCCAGGCGCGGCGTTTACGACCTGGCGAGACAGTAGACGTATATTTGGCAGAATTAAAGAAGCTCGCCGTACTGATTGCACCGCTTCCTGAAGAATGGATGACCTGTGCATTCGTGTCTGGATTGCCTAGTCATGTTAAGCAGATACTCCATGCATCATGCAGAATGGAAGACATGACGCTTAATCAATTGTTGACCAGAGCCCGAGCTATCATGATCGACGAAAAAGAGGCTGATGAACCAGTGGCCGCAGTTGTTCAACCAATTGAAGTCAAAGAAGGTCCGACCCCAGCCATCCGTCGCCATGGCGATGTCACCTGCTATCGGTGCTCTGGGCCGAATCATTTTGCCAAAGACTGCCGCTATCAACACAAAGCAATGCGCAGCGGTCGGTTTGAAAGACACATTTCGATCTACGATGTTTCCAATGTCATAAAGTAGGTCATATTGCCTCTAAGTGTCTGGGAAATAGAATGGGAGATGCGACGTCAGCTGGTCTCTTCTCCGCATCGATTATGAAAGAGGCGCTCCCTGTGATTAAGGTGCGCATCAATGGAATAACGCGTACTGCTTTAGTAGATTCGGGCTGCTCTCGGTCACTCACTAACGGTTCGATTTGTCAACAGTGGAGCAGACAGAAGATGAACGTACTAACCACTGATGGAAAAGCTCTCAGAAGCCGGGGAGTTGGAAACATCAAACTCACTATCAACAACGGTAACCCCGTTGCAGTCAGTGTGTTGGTCATGGACAGCGCGTTATTAGGTTTTGATCTGCTCCTTGGGATGGACATTATTAAGGAGCTGGGCGGCGACGATCACAGAGGCGGGCGAAGTCGAAGTTTTCTGATCCGCCCATCTGTGCTGCCTCGAGGATTAACGAACCTGACTTCATTGCAACTTTAGACCCCTTTGACAGCAAGTGTAACGGACAAGCTTAGAATGGGGCATGTTGCGAGATTATCAGCCCGCAGTCAGTGCGGGTTGAAAAAATGCCTCGTCATGTTAAAGACTTGCAGCCAGTTGTAGGGTTAAAACCGTCATCAGATGATGAAAGTGACTCTGAAGATGGTGCGCGAGTGGTGTATTTAAAGTCAGATCCACTGAGTTCTACCTCAAACATCAGTACTCTACCTACGGACGTCAACGTGGCCAGCTGTCCAGAGGCGAATGGTAGCTCAATGGATGAGAGTTCATCCGAGGATGAGGACCCTGTCATCCTGCTCAGAAGGAGTGCCCGACAGAAGAGGCATGCCCCGAGTTGCACGGTGTGCGATCATGACAGCGAGACACGGGATGAATCGGGACATCTGCCACCTCGGAGCAAACGGGTTCACGCATGTGTGGTTATCCCAATATGTCAAGCGTGCAAGTTGTATATATGCAGATGCAGTCACTAGATAGACGCAACCATCTCTCGAACTGAGAAGCTTTGTGATCTTAAGATCAGGGGGGCGTGTAATGAGTTGGTCGGTCAACTTGACACCCCCAAAGTGAATGGAGGTGGGCAGGCACATGAACTGTGATTGGTAGCTGGCTTGTTGGTGTTTTGCATAGGTGAGTTACCAAGGTCTATGTGAAAGGCTGGAATGAGAAGGAGGGTAGTTTTCAGTCTCAGAAGTGGAGACTGCGTCCGTCGCTACGACAGCTGGGAGAGAAAGATGAAATCATTTATTTTTTCGTGACACATTCCAATCAAGCACTTAATCAAGCACTCATTTTGTTACAAATAAAGAGTGTGTTGATACAATGAGTGTAGGAATTGCAAAATACATCCATGACATGATGTCAGAACTGGAAATCTCATTTACCAAAGTGATAAGCATTGGATCTGATGGGGCTGCAGTAATGACAAGGAAAAACAAATGATGAATACAAAAACTGCTGGAAGACCAACTGCTCACTTACAAAGAACTGCATTCCATTCAATGGCTATCATACTACAATGTTCTTCAGATTGTGTGCTAGAACAATTATGAACCTGCTGACATACTTAACTAAAGTATCCCAGGATCTCCGCAAAACCCAAAAATAAAAAGCCTAAAACAAAAGTTCAATTGCTGATGATGGATGGATGTCATTACCACTTAGTTTTATCCAAGTTCCTGCAAACAGGAAATATGGATGAGGTTTTAATAAAAGTGAACCTGGATTTTGCCAATAAGAATTAGGAAAAGATCAAGGAAATAACATCTCCCAAACTGACAGTATTAACCCGAGACATCCAGGGCAACATGAGGATGAGCATCAGATCACACATGCCACATTCAACCTGGAACACCTGTGCATAAAATTTATCAACAACTTGATAATAATGCGCTTCAGGTTTCCAAATACATTTCTGTTGTATGTATTTGGTGTGTTGAGTCTCCATTCCACTACCCCAGAGACAGCATATGGAAGATTTGGGCATTGGTTACAAAATATCACCTAAAAGATTTCTCCAACCTCACCATCCTTTCTCAACTGGCCACCTTGCTATGAATGAGGGTTCTCTGTTCAGAACCTCATCCTCGCCCTTCACTAGTGATTGATTGGGTTAATTGTCACATCAGCTAAAATTACATTTGATTTAGTTGATTATTTTCAAACTAAAAGATCTTGGTGGCAGTTTGTAGACTCTGTCAAGGTGATCAGAATGTTTTGTTCACGTGTTAAAATCAGGATTCTTATTGTTAATTTATTTTGGTGCAACTTAGCTTTTTTTGAACTTATGCAATGTTTTGTTTGCATGCAGTATACTAAACTATTTTATTTGATAATTTATATTATCACAGAAAAAATATTTTGAATTTTGATCATATAGATGTGAAATTCAGGAGCATCACTGATTAATTACTCCCACATTTCTAAGCTGATTAAAGAGCCCTTAATTTTTTTAAAGGGAAATTTGTCTAATCTGATTCACTTTTATAAGAAACCACAGTCATTCAATTTATAATTTAATTAAAACAAAATGTTTGCAGGGCCACTTAGAACACAGCTTGTTAAACACGTACTGCCAAAACTCATTACCCACCTGTGCTCACATCCACCATTTGGTCTTTGTAAGTCTTCAGCAATTGTTAATAAATGTCAATGTGTGCAATTGTTCTGCATGGAGAACTTCAATAAAATAACTCTGCTTTGGGCACACTTTCTTGTGAGATGCCATTTTTACCAATGGCTATCTGTAATAAGGAAAAAAATTGTTTAATCTTTACTGCCATAACACCAGCATCTGCCTCTGATGACAATGGTAATAAAATAGGGAGCATTACCTTCAGAATCACTCACATATTATTGAATATAATCAATATGTAAACTCTTATATTGAAAATAGTGTATGTCAGGAACATTTACTTTTACACTTTAGCTTGCTATACTTTCCCATTATACAAAATCTGGATATATATTGAAGAAAAAGTTTATTTGGTTATAATAAACAATGTCATTAATACCTCAATCATTTTAAGTTCAATTCTTCCTAACATTATATCCAAATGGAAAAAATTTGAATGTTTTAATAATAAAGATTTTGTTGAATAAAATTTAATGCTATTAACATTCAAACATTTTCATTTTGAGTAGCTTTTGGGTGTGTTACATAAAAATTATCCTTTTTATAATGTGTTCAATGTTTGTGTGTATCTAATGTGATTATAGCAAATTTTCTGTATTTAACAAAATAATTGAACAAGAATAAAAAAATATTTAGATATACCAAGGATATTCTCAATGAAAAATGATTTTGTGTGTGTGATGGCAGGACATATCAGTGATCACTCTTGTTTTTTTTTTTTTTTTTTTTTTTGTGGGGGGGTGTATTTAATAGAAATGAAATTTCCACTTTGACTGCAAAGATAATGATGATTGTACTTGCATAAAATAACTATAGAATAATCACTTGTTTTTGATAAGAAAGTTAAATATTTTTCATAATTTATACCCTAATTTTTTAAATGAATTATATGCTAGTATACATTTGAGCTAGTATAGCCATCTTGGATTTACACTCACAACATTTCAGCCATTGTGCATTCTGGCCTTTTCAGATGTCTCTTGTAATCAGTAACCTACTTGGAATTTTGTACCAAACCCATCATTTATTCCATGATGGTAGATTCTTTGCATTCCGTTTCCTATGTTAGGGAATATCTCTTTAATTCACAAGGCCATGTATCAAAAATGGCCAAGAGACTCATGGATTGGTTAAAATGTATTTTTTTTGTCCTGGCCACTGTGAGTTTAGTCCCTAGGTTGAATAATGGGGCAATGTTATACACTGTGTTAGTCAAAGTGTCAAAAAAGCAAATTGACTAATAGACAGCAACTAAAACATGAATATAACAACCAAAATCAGTATATTAGTCCAAAGAGAAAGACAATATTTTTTATACTTTTCAACTATTGGAGGAAAGTCATAATAAATTTGACAAATAGGTAATATAAATTGTAATAAAGAATACTTGTGAATTGTTAAATCAGAATATTTCATTAATGAGAATTTATGACATTAATGGATGGTTAACTTCATAATAAATGAACATGTTGAATTTTCTGTTGATACAAAGGAAAAAAGGTCTTGAGTATTACATGGCAGTTTTTTTTTTTTTTTTAAATCATATCCACATCATCAAAATGAACTTTCTATTAAAAGTGATTAAAATTTGTTATTACCTTTTTCCTAAGAATTGAAAAGGAATTAACTTTGTATTTAAAATTTAAAACTGTTTTATTCTTTTAATTTTTCATAGCCGTGTTGTCACTTAAGTACTCTTTAGAATCTTACGGGATGCAGCGGTGGACTATTCACTTGGAAGGAGGTCCAAAACGTGTCAACCATGCTGCTGTCTCCATTTGCAATAGTTATGGTGAACGAATTTTCTCATTTGGTGGGTACTGCTCTGGTGAGGACTATGAAACCACAAGACCAATGGATGTTCATGTTCTGGATGTAGGTGAGTAAATATACCTTTAAAATGTTTTGTCTAACCAAATCTGTTTTAATCTATTTATCCAAGACAAATATTTTGTCATAATGAAAGATTTTATTTTTATATTATCACTTGCAAAATATACTTGTAAAGTATCTTGAAATATATGCTCAAAAGTAGTTGCACTTTATAGGATCTAAATTGCATAAATGGCTAAGATAATTTTAAAATGTATCTATTGATACACCAAAGCTGACTGGGATAGTTTCAGCTTTTAGATTGAGGAAGCTCCTTTATTAGCATTCTTAAAAAAATAATTTTCAGAACAGCCTCCCCTTATTTCCAAATGGATTCTTCCTCACATGGTAAGTTTTATACTGCACAAAAAGTACAAACAAAACCTGAATAGCCAGCCATTGTTCATGCCCGAATCTGCTGCTGCCATAGCTCACTGTAATCACTATTATCTCTATCAGAAGGAATTGTGTAGCAGAACTCTTGCTGCATTCCGAACTTTCTGCAGTCAGTACAAGAGAACTCTGGAAAATGCAAAGAACAGCTATGTGCAGGCAGCTATAGTTCCTTATACCACTCTGACTCCTCCTACATGCTTTACCTTTACAAGAGCCAGATCAGACCAAAAATAGAGTATTACTGCCATATCTGTATTGGAGTGCCCTGTCTTTACTTTCTGGTCCAGACTGTTGTTATTTCCATGGCAAATGTTCAGACAAGCTACATTCCTTACTTTCTCAGACCTTTACAGCTATGGCCCACTATGTACACAAGGTGGAATCATCCTCATTCCCATCATATTCCATTGTTAAGGAGGAAGTTTTGCTCAGACAGCTTTTTCCTAAGTCTGTTACTTTGTGGTACAGACTCCTAAGAAGATGCTTCTCTAATTACTATGATCTTAACCTCTTCAAGTCTAGAATCAACCATTATCTATCATATATCCTCATAATATGCATTTCTTTCTTCCTCCTTTTACACCTTTACAGCCTCATTCAGTACAGTAACCCTCTACTTTGATTGGCACTTGGGCTTTGTATTATGTGTACAATAGTATTAAAAAAATTCATTTGCTTCAAAAATATTTTGTCTTGTTCTTTATTACAAGTATTACATTGCAATGTTTTACATAGTTCTGCAAAATGGTTAAGGGGAACAGGGTCTAAAAAAATAAAATCAGCTTTTAATTTAATCTCTAAAATAGATTCTCACAAAACATGTGGATTTGATGGTATCCTTGCAATAGTACTTAAGAAATGTGTTCCTGAATTAGCTTCTGTACTTTCTAAACTACAATAAATGCCTTACTACTTCTTGGTTTCCTGCTTGTTAGCAATGTTCTTCTGTAGTGCCAGTCTTTAAAAACGCAGGTGAACTGTTTGATCCATCTAACTATTCTACCTCTTTTTGGCAAAGTTCTTGAGGCTCTAATTAACTATGAATTAGTTGAGCAGCTCACCTTGCTGGATGTTCTTTTAGATAAGCAATATGGTTTTTGCTTCTCTAGGTTAACTGCCGATGTATTAATGTTTATTGCTGAAAGAGTCTATCAAACTTTAGATAAGAATGGTGAAGCTCAGGTTGTATCTTTGGATATCTCAAAAGCACTTGACAGTTTGGCATATTGAAAGTTGAAAGATTATGGTGTTTATAGACAAATTTTTTAACTAATCAGGAAATGAAAGTTATCTTCTACATTTTTTTTCATTAAAAAATCCTTGGACATATGTTGTTCCTAATTTTCACAAATGACCTTCCTGATGTCATCAGTTCTTAGCTTGACATCTATGTTGATGGCATAATTATTTACTCTGTGTTAATAGTAAGTCTGATCAATTCAATAAAGTCAAATTGGCAGCTGATCTCAAAAATGACCTACAATTTGATGTTAAATGGAGCAAGGTGTGACGGTTACACACCTGGCCCAGGGTCGAATCCCTTGGTTACGGCGCCAACTGTGACGTCGCTCCTCCTGGTCGCTCCTCCTGGTTCCAAGCGTGCCGCTCCAACCCCTTGGTTGGATGATCACCAGCCTCGCCTTTCCCAACTCGCTTCCAATACCTGGTTACTGAAGCAACTGTACTGATCTCCGGTCTGTCTACCCACGTTGTGTTTAGATCTTAGACAGACGGGACCAGCAGGGATTGGGGCCGATACAAGTTGAGTCCGACGGGGGTGGCAAAACACAAGTAAAAGAAAAAAAAAAACTCACGAGACAAAAAAAATTACTGATAAAAAAAAAAGGGTAACAACCTTTTATATCTTAATGTCCGTTACATAAAAACAAAATTGTTCTCAATTCCCGACCCGCTCTGTGGACTATGTAACAAGCTTCTATCACACAACCTAAAGATTTGAATTGCCTACTCTTTAGAATTGTGTATGTCGGAGTGTGGTTTAGTTCGACACTGGGGCTAATTTCTATCGATCATCCGCAGTTGATTCTTCTCTTCGACGACTTGAGTTGTATTTCTTCTTCTTCTTGTCGACTTAGGCTGGAAGTTCTCTTGTCTTCGACTTGGGCTGGAAGGATCTCTTGCCGCAACTCAGCCGCAACTCTCTGTCGTCGAGGTGATCTCTTTCGCTGCCGTCCGGGCTGAACTCTGCCTAACTCTGCCACAACTCTCGGCGAGAGCAATCTCCTTCTTCGTCTGCTTGGGCTGGAAGTTCTCTTGTCTTCGACTTGGGTGGAAGGATTTCTTGTCTGAGGATTCTCTTGCCCCAAAGGGGCGAGTGAATCGGGCCCGATGCCCGCGTTCAGGCTCTTTCCTGCCCGCGGTCCAGTTGCAACTCCACTCCAACTGATTTCTGTCGACTGGGGTCCTGCTTTTATTGACGCCGCAACAAACTGGGGTGGGTCTGTCGGCGTCAGGGTTTTTCTCAATAACTCCAAAAGTCGCATTATTTTGATTTCCCATTATCGCTATTGTTTTCACCCCTACTTCCTCACAGTGCCTTTTGTGGGGAGGTGCACACCATCTCTCTTAGTCTCTCGTATGTCAGGTGACCGTTTTTCGACCAATGGTTCCTGATCGGGCATTTCTTTCTCTTCTTTTCTGCAGATCACGTGACCGTTTCCGACCAATTGTTATTGATCGAGCATCCTTTCTCCTCCTTTCGGGCGGGGTTACATCGTTCTTGTTTTAAAAAAAAACAAAATCCAATTTTGCCTTTTTGCACGTACGAAAAAATGATAATCTTGGCTTTTTTTCTCACCTGGGTTTTGTCAAAACAGCCTGCCGCTAATTAGATGTGACTTCAGGGAAGAATATTGGCGCTATCTGTGAACTGAGACAATCGTTTTTTTCACCTCTTGTTTTTGGTCAGACCCGACAGTCAGAAAATCTTAATTATCTACATTGAAAATATCTTTCACTTTCGTCAATGTGGGGGTTCTAATTTTTTAACAGGTCAGAATCTGTATACAATTCCACGGTCACTCCCCTCAACCCAAAAGACACTTTTTTCTCTGATTAAGATTTCGTTTCTATTGTTTTAAAAAGAAATTCCCCTTTCTCCAATTTGACAATGAGTCTTTCCACAAAAAGTCGGTCATGTGCTCCGACCGATATTTTATTATCAATGTTTATACATTCTTATCAAAATGACTTTCCCTTCAAATAACAATCCCTATTGTCCTTTTGAAAAATCGGCCAAGATGTTGGCCTAATTACCTTTCTGATACGTGTTTTTGTTAATGACCGCTTTTTTGTATTTCTCGACCTCTCTCTTTTGCTTTTCTCTTTCTTTCTCTTCTTTTTCTTTCTAATTCTATTCTTCCAATTGTCTTCTTTAAAAATTCGCCACCTAAAAAGGCCAAGATATCTTTCTGACACTTATCGCTTATGACTGGGTCATGCATCATCCAACTCTTTTCTTTCCCTCTTCTTCCTCCTCCTCTCTCTTCTCCCTCTCTTTTCTTTCCTCTTCTTCCCTTAGGATCGTCTAAGTACAATCTTAGTGAATTATTTTCAACTCTATTATTTTCCGTTTTAAAAAAAATCAACAACTTGTTTAGTAAACCGAGTAAGAAAAAATTAAATCATATTTCTATGAATATTTCTAATAATGCAAGGTGCCACAAAGGAGTGTCTTGTTAATTTCATTAATCAATGGGGTCAGTAAAAACAAATTTGTGTGCCAAGAATAAGTTCAGTCACAAATCTGTGTTCAAAAAATCCAAAAGGCAAAGTGATCGTAAACAGAGTCCAGCAGGCAAATTAATACTAAAAACAGGGTAAAAAATACAAGCTCAAAACTCATTCTCCCCACGTTAATCAAAGTAATGGATTTTATTCACAGAGCAATTTTTCTGATTGGCTATGCCAGTCAGGGAGGTAAAAACATTAGCATAGTTCTTCTGATACTTAAAGTGGCAGGTTTTTGCTAACAATTTTCTTTAATTTTCCTTGAGCAGACCATGCATAAAACACTTTTTCGTGGTAGGTGATTTTCTCTTTCGTTACACTCCACCCTGTCACACAGGCCTCTTTAATCTTGAACTTCTCCAGAGCGGGAAGATTACTGGAGGGGATTGAATGGAATGTTCAGAAGACTGGTTTAACCTCATGCACAGTGACTTCACCATCTTACCTCCAATGGTGATTATCTTTTCACTTCCTGAGCACTCACTTGCCGACGTGTTCAAACCTACACAGGGACACAAGTTTTTTATGCGTCATGGCATTCCATTAACCAGCATAGTATGCAAGTTGATAATTCCAGTAATATGCCCCACCCAGTACCAAGTTGTACACTGGCTGTGTGGAGCTTTTACCCACACACTGTCACCGTGGTTGTATGCTGTTCGTTCTTTTGCTTGTTCAGTTGAGTGCAGTGCGTCAATACCTCTTAGCCAGACTTTGTACTGGTAAATCATGTTGGCTGGCACAGTTGTGGGTGACACATCATCTTTAGGTGTGACGTGCCAACATACTGCTTCCATTACAGAACACTGCTTCCTGGCAGCAATTCTTTTGACGTTTATGCCATTTCCTGATGGGACATATTTGCAGCAAAATTGGAGGTGGACTCCCCACAAATCCAAAAGTCTTTAAAGAGTTCATATCCCAAGTGGTCAATCATGCTTGTAGAATTCTGTCAACACAGGCATGCCAAATAGTGAACCAGGTGGAACCACAATCAGTTAGTGGTTTCCATTGTAGTGGGCGATATCCATTCCAACCCAGTTCCACATTTTGCTAACATTCAGTTGTCCTTTTGACCATTGCACAGATGGTGAGTCAATGGACTAGCACTCTTTACATTCTCTGACCACTGCTCTGATGGCAGCTTTGGATATGGAGGGATCAATCTGCCTCCCAAAATACAGGATCTGTTTTATACCTGGATATCTGCTTTGACAATGCACCGATTTTCATAGATCTGAGTTACAGTCATTTGCTGATGTTGCAGACATGTCCCACCAGCTCTGCCTTTTTCTTAAGAGCATCGAGCCATCTCTGAGGCACCCTTTTTAATCTATTTGCCTTATTCTGGTTCAATCTGATCAGTTGTATATCTATGACGTATTCAAGGCTGCAGCCTGGTTACAGCACCAAATATATGACGGCATTCCAGGTCTGGTCTGCTTCGGTCACCAGGTATGGCGGTACTCAAGGTCAATCCTGGTCTGCTTGCTTGGTCAGGATCGATCCCGGTATCAGAGAACAAGTCATCAGTCCATTTGTCGGTCGTTGATGGCATTTGACACAGCAGCTGGTCTCAAAGTTGACCACTTCAAATGTGACTTCTCTTACCCATGTTGTGATTTTGATTGCAAGAGGTTTAAGCCAAATTATCTTATCCACACTAAACCAAGGAGTTGAACACATGCATACAAAATGGAAAAATAAAATGGACGACGCCTGAATAAGTCACAATATGAGATTTATATCAGAAGAAAAAAAATATATTTACAGTTCTTTCTTTGTTCTTTTTCTTCTTTTCCCAACCCATTCTAATAATTGGCGATGGAACGAAAATTACTGGTTTTAACTTCAAGTACTATTGTTTGTACTTTCACCGATGACACAAGGTTTATCGACGGAGTTTTTCTTCAGCGACAACTGGATTTAACTTCAAATACTATTGTCTGTACTTTCACGGATGGCACAAGGTTATTCGTCAGAGTTTTTCTTCTTCAATAGATAATTATCTTATTCTTATCATTAGGTTGGCAAGCAGCATTATATCAGAAATCTCTTAACTCCTCCAACCGTCTCCGACTGCAACTCCAACGGCAACTAACCCCAACTCCTCCGACTGGCTGGTTCCAACTCTCTCCAAATCAAACTCCAACTAACTTAGGCCCACGTAGGCACTTTTATTTATGGGTGTCCCTTTCAACTGGTGTGGTGCGGGCAAACAGCTGGGTTTTATGCAAATCTCCCAAAATTCAACCAGTCAGTTTCTTTCTTTTTCTATTTCACATTTCCAATTTTGGAAGATCTCCTCCTTCAAGAGGAGCCATCAGCCTTTCTGACGTCATCTCCTGCCTTTATTCTGTTTACAATTATAATTTTTCTCAGGGAAATTTTGGCCGACAACCTCTCAAGCCAGACATCTTTCAACAGCTGACCTTAACCTCTGGCCTCTGATCCTGCACCTGTTCGTTGAATTGCATTGTATAACTTTTTCAACAAAATTCATACATCTGTTTGCATATCCTGGGAAAATAATTCTCTTTCTGACAAAAATCTAAAATCGTTTTGTTTTAAGCCTTTTTGTCCATTTAACACTTTTTGTCCGTACGCCATGTTAAATATTGTTACATATCCACTGATAAATTGTATTCTTTTACCAACTTTCCTAGTGTGTCTAGCAGCCTTTGTATGTATACTGGCCTTCTCCGTAAGAGTGTCTGATATCCCCTAATGCACACATGCAGAATCTGGGAACAAATGCAACACTGCTGCATTCCATTGAAGGACTATAGTTACCCCTTTAATGACTGCGTCCAATTCTGACAGGTTGATATGTTGTGTGTTCTTTTTTGAATGCAACCAACATGCGTCTTTCACAACAGCTCCATTGAGGTCAAGGGTCCCTCCTAAGGCAAGGATGCTTGTGTCGACCCAGACTTCAAATTCACATCCGTCAATGCACTATTTTCTGCATATGGGATCATCTTGACATACCTTGGTAATAACTTCCATTATCATGTTTCTAAGGGGAGCATGAGTTGCTTTGTCATCCCAGCTGGATGTGACTGCAGTCACCTTACATTTGATAAAGGCGGCCGCAGCATGGACCCAACCATCTACAGGAAAATGTCCCACCAGTTACCCACATAATGAGAACACGCTGCATTGTGTAAAGTGTCCAAGAATCTCTGAGAGCTCACTTCCTATTTTCAGTGAAGCATATTATGCTCCCACCAGACCTACAAGCTGAACACACGAGCACCGTTTTTCAGTCAATCTGGGTTTTTACACTCCAGCCCAAAGTCGTCAAGAGGCTGTCTCATCTGTGCAGTGGGTACTATGGTTTCATTGGTGTAGATGTTGTCAATGTAAGCTGATGTCGCTTGTCAAATTATCTCATCCTAGGATAGCACAGATATACACACATACATTGAGCCCAAATCCCATTCACGTTAGGGAGTATCTCCACCCCTTAAATATCACTGTCTGAAATGGCCACAGTGATCAGTGCACATATACCTGTAAGTAGGCCTTTTGGAGATCAATGAATGATACAAATTCTTTGTTTATATCTCTGTAGATAATCCCCTTTTAATAAAATTTGCTTATTCTAATATTTGTATTGTTTCAGTGTCTCTCCGTTGGAAGAGACTTCCCATTCCAGCTCCAGATGATGTGCAGTACCAATGCATACCTTACCAACGCTATGGTCATACAGCAGTTGCTGTAGGAGATTGTGCCTACATATGGGGAGGACGTAATGATAAAGATGGTGCTTGTAATATTCTCTATTGCTTTGATAGCAGTAAGTGGCAATTTACCTTCATTCAACATTGTTGCTTATTTTTCTTGCTAATATGTGAGTTTTGTACAATGAACTTTTGTCAAAGAATGTTATATGCTAAATGTTGGAGTGAAACATCTTGATGCTAATGAATATCTGTGAAAAAAAACTCTTACTTTGCAATATTAACATAAAACCTGTAACATTTGGGCAACCAAACCTCACATCATGCATTCAATTAAGATGATTATAATATACATAAATTTCAGGAGTACCACACTCATACACACACAAAATTAGTAACAGAAATAATTAATTTTATTATTTTTTATTATTTCTTAAAAAATACATGAAAGAATGCTTCAAATAACATCACTTGAATAATGTCTAAAAGTACTTTCATAGTAATTTTAGTAATGTATTTTTCATATTTATTAAAAAAATTGTTTCCACTGCTATTTAGATAATCTGACAGTCTATTAAAAGGCATTTTTTTAAACTTGCAAAAGTGTTGTATTAAAATATCAAAATTATTTCTGTACAAGCAAGATAATCTGATGAAGGTATTGTACAAATTCAAATAATTTTTTTTTTTTTTCAATTTTATAATTTTAGACACATTTTCTATTGAGATAAAATAGATAAATTGCTATTCTCTAATATTAACATTGGAATACTTTATCTTGAATTCTGACATTGACAGTAAGGTTGGATAGTTTCTTTGTTTTGTTTTTTTGCTGTTGTTCACCCAATACAAGGCCAAAGAAGCACTCAAAGTAGTGTGTTGTATTAGTGTAGGAAAGCAAAAAAGTGTAGTTCTTGGGCCAACTCTAGACTTGAAAAGGTCAAGATTTAATTAGTGAATAACATTTCAGAGTTCAGTTAGAACTGTTAGAAATATAGAGTGGAAGTAGACTTTATAAGGAACTGGAAACCCAATCCTAAACAGGAAACAAGGGATAATCCTCTACTCCTGTTCAAAAAACATGGAGGAATGTTGACTAGATGATAGGTGAACCTTTTTACTCCTATTTGTGCTGTGCTACTTAAAGTAATTGCTTGTTCCAATCAATCATCCAAAATGTTTATTTTTTTAAAACTAATTGACATATTCAAATTATTTCTTTCTCATTATCACAAACAAGTGCTGCACTGGATAATTTATGTTTCTACAACATCACACACATTCTGTTTTGTTTTACAGCATATCGACCTCAATGGGTTATTTAATGCCAACAAGATTTTTATTGCTGGTAATATTTTTTTTAATTTATTGCTGACAATTTTTTTTTTTTTTTCAAAAAAGTATTGCTAGTAATAATTAAAAAAAAAATGTATTGCTGGTATCAAAACCTATTTTTACATAGTGTCTTGCCCCCAGTTTGGAGGTTAATTATTTGCCCATAGTTGGAAGCCTAACAGGTGCTACCACCCTGGGTCAAGGTGGACCTGCGAACACCAGCAATTAAGAGGTGGTTCCATGCTCCTCAAAACCTCCTGATCAGAGGCCTTGCTGCCAGATGTAGCTTATTGTCATACCCAGGACATCATTCCAGCAGTACTTGATTTGGAGATACATACATACAGTGTATATGATGGCTACATCTCCATTGTTGAGTAACACCATAACAAGACAGCAATTTAAAACTTTGTGTTTAAAACTAATATGACTGAACTGGACTTGTATGGACATTTATTCATGCGAATGTTTGCAGGTTTTCACACTTGCACAGGTATATATATATATATATATATATATATATATATATATATATATATATATATAATTAGGGAATTTGTATAATTTCATAAGAATTCATGTCTAGAACTGGAATCCTCATCAGCAGTGTGCATCCTCTACCGATTCTGAGAGTTACCCGGACTGCTCCAATATGATGCAAGCATCATACCGTTGGCCCAACAGGCCATGGTGGTGAAGGAGAAACTAAGTTACTAGACATAGCACAGCTCAAACTGCCCATAATTATTAGTCTATAATATAGCCTATGCTGGATCCAGCTCCTAATGCTCTGGATGCAACAGCTTGTTGAAGGAAGTCGTTGCTCTCAGGGCCAGTTCTGTTGGGTTATGAATGCTTGGAGAGGTGTCACTACCAGAAAGGATAAGCTGTGCTATATTATGTCTAGTAACTTTCCTCCTTGCCACCATAGCTCATTGGCCCAACAGTATGATGCTTGCATCATATTGGAGCAGTCTGGGTTTGACTCTCAGAGTTGGTAGAGGATGCACACTGATGATGAGTCCCAAATAAGGACAAAATGACTGTACAGTGCTTTTCTGCTTGTTTGTGCATTGAGGATTTCAGTTCTAAACATGATGAATTATTATGATTTTTTGATATATATATATATATATATATATATATATATATATATATATATATATATATATGAATAATGGGATGATACCAATATTTTTACCTATTCTGATACAATTCTAAGTTTCCAATACCTACAATGATTAAAACTCAACTCACTATTTTCAGGCCCTACAGTTGGTTTGAGAAACTTAATGAACAAAGTACATTTATTAATAAAACATTTAGTAGAAAAATGAATACAAAAGCTTATGAAATAGTTAAACTTTCTTCTAGAGTTTAAACAATAAAGAGGACAATTTATTTATGTAAATCACTTAAGTTTGCTACAGTTGACATATTACTTTCATCAGAAATCTTAAAAACTTCCAAACTACATTTTTCCACTTGGCATCGTATACACTTGCCATAATTGGGGACTGAAAATAATAAACATCAGTTAAAATTTAAATTTTTCACTGTTAAAAAATGTTTCTAGTTTTCTAATGTGTATAATTTGTAAAGATTCAACTAATAATGGTTTGCTATTAATCGTAAAATAAAAAAAGGGTCTATTTTTTTTGTCCACCTTTTAAGTTTTAACAAGCAAAGGCACCCTCACTAAATATTATGCAATTTCCTTAAAATTTTATATGTGGCATTTTTCAATGAAAGAAAGAAACTTAGATGTGACAATTCAATTTCAGCATGCGCTTCAGAAATAAGAGATGCCTTATATATATATATATATATATATATATATATATATATATATATATATATATATATATATATATAAAATATTCAATAATAATCATCATCCTACATATTCTGGTTTAACTCATGCATATATTTTGATAAAGTACAAGGAGTACCTAATCCTGCAGGACAATGAATAAAAAATAAATGTAAATTTTAATTTTACTTACAGACGTTTAATAAGAATTAAATATGAATTATCACAGCAACTTAATAAATAAGATTGAAGGCCCTTTATTATTTATCTAAAACAATTAAGTTTTACTGTCTAAAATAAATTTCTCACAACTAAAAGATTTTATAATTTCTAAAAAGGATCAAAAATATTTTATTTTTGTTAAAAGAAAAAAAGAGTAAAGGTACAACACAGTAAAAACATATCCCTTGATTTTGTTTTTGATTTTTATTTTTATTTTTTTTTTTTTTTTTTTATTTTTAAGAGATATAAGCAATTTTAGCAAACTTTACAATAACTTACAATAAATATTGGGAAGTTGAGAGCTAAATAATGCTGATAGCCAACTTGATCATTTGATAAGTTATGAGATTCAACTGTTACAAAGCGTTAAAATAAAAATAAGAGTAAAAATGATTAAAATCCTAAGGATAACTGTAAATGTGTATTTTTCGCATGGGATTGATTCTTTTATTATTTTTTTTTCCAGCTATTTATTAGATTAATAAAAGATGAAATTTTACTAGTTTTATTTTAAAAATATTAAAACAAATCATTTTAAAAGTAGAAAAAGCTACAGCTTAATCGTGCCAGATAAAATGGGATAAAAATACTCATTTTTAACTTTTTTATATGCTTCTACTTATAAAACTTGCCTCTCATTTGGCTCTTAGGAGGAATGAATGAGAAAAAAAAAATGTTCAAAATATTTTAAATGCCATAATAATTTAACACAGGACCATTCAATTATGCCAAAGAAAAATATTAGTAAAATAAAATTAAATACAATTTTTGATGGAAATTACATTTTAAGTTCTTTTAATACAAACTTTTGTGTGAAAAAGCTTTTTTTCAGGAAACTTCAAATAAAAGTTTGTATATTTTTTTTTTTTAAGTAAATAAAGATGAAAATTTGTTTTGAAAGCTATAAAATTTTAAGAAACAATTTCATAGAAACAAATTTAACTTACATAAAAAGAATGTTTACTTTTGGTCTTGGTTATTGAAAAAAAGATTTATTTTTGTTTATAAAAAAACTTTGTTTGCTACATAAACAAAAATAAATCTTTTCAGTAACCAAGACTAAAGAATGATTTTACGGATTAAAACTATTATAAAAACAAATTGTTGTAATTTAACTGCCTCACCACATGGACAATTTTTTATGTGAAGAAATCAGATTCAGAAGATTAAGCTAAGAGCAGAGAATTGTGAAGCGCCAGCTCAAAGAAGCTCCAATTCATGATGGGGGGGGCAGGACTTAAAGAGGAACACAAGTACCACCTGAGGATGACATATTCTAATACTTGGAAAGATGTTACAATCCCTCCTATGAATGACCGTCCTAGACCCCAAGATGCAGAGGTCATGTTTTATCACTGGCGTAGCTAGGGTGGGTCCATCCTGGGTGGCACTTTTGGTCCGTGGTTAGATTTCAGAAAAGAAAAAAAACAATTGCATGTCTGTGAAATGTTATTAAAAAAAAAAATATTAAATAATTGTTTTTTAATACTGATATAAAATCGTTACTTTTCATAAATTATAAAATAAATAAATTGAAATAATTCCAATGCTTTAAGAATATCACATGCATCCAGCTTTTTCCAGAAATATTGAATGGAAATTTAAAAAGAAAATTGAAAATTAATATATTTTTCAAGTACAGAAACTTTATTTAAAGTCCAAAAATGGGCATTTAATTTTTCAATTTGTAAGTTTTCATGGTAGTAAAACAATTCAATGTTTTATTTTTTTGTTTATATAGCTGATGTTTTATTAAGCAAAATAGACTTAGAATTAAAAGTATAACATTTCAGTTTTTAAAAGTGAAATTAATTTTATCAGACTTTTAATTCTTAGTCTACTACTTTGCTAATAATAACTTCAACAACGTAAAACAAAATAATTTAAAAAGACATTGCATTTTTTACATCGTTAAAAGAAAAACAAACCGTGTTTCTCTTAATGTGGCATTTAATTTATGGCTCCTCACTTGTTAGAATTGAAATAAATATTTTTTAAAAATGATAAATTATGAATTATAAGTGCAATGTATTTTTTGTTTTTCTTTTTAAATAAAACAAATTATTTTTCTTTTAATTTCATAAAATGTTTTTAAAGTTTTCCCGATTTAGAAAAAAAAAATGTGATGTCTTCGTTTTTCTTTTACATATACCCAGTTTTATTTTTAAAAAATAAGTTGACACAATTGTACATTTATTTCATAATTTATCAGTGAGGAGTTATAAATACCATATTAACAGAACCACGGAAAAAAGCTGGCATCATACGAGCATTATATTCTGAGAAATGGATAAAAATATTAGAAATTGATGGAATAAATGGAATATCTTACAAGTTATATAAAAATTGTTCAAATGTCCTCAAGCAACTCACCATTCTCCTCCAGTGGATATGGAAACAAGGATTTGTACCACAAGAATGGTGCCTGGCAGACGGCATTTGAATACCTAAGGAAATGAATGCAAAAGGCATTTCAAATTTCCACTCTATCTACCTTTTAAATATAGAGGGGAAAATATTTTTTGGGTCCTTGCTCATATGATGGACTTCCTGCTAGGTAACTATTATGTAAACACAACTGTCCAGAAGGCTGGGATACCTGGCTTCCCCAGCTGACACATGATTTGGAAGTCAATCCTATCAGTCAAATAAAATAAAACTGAGCTTCATGTAATTTGGCTTGATCTTGCGAATGCATATGGATCAGTTTCTCATGAGTTACTTACAATGATATTTCAAAGCAGAGTTTATGCAGCTTACCGTTGGTAACTACACCACCAAGTGACAAGTCCTCAAGGTTGGCATCATGATAGGGTGTATAATTTCACTACTTCTTTTCATTATGTCCATGGTACTCATATTACAGGGTACAGCAGACACAGCAAAGGCAGTGATGACTAAAAAATAAATGGTCATTCCTCCTTCCAGAGCATTCATGGATGACATCACCATTCTAGTCAGTGCCAATGAACTGCTGCAACATTGCCATAAGCCCTTCACATTCACGAGAATGAAGGCTAAGCCCAAGAAAAGCTGGAGCTTATCATTACTCAGAGGCTCTGTCAGGGAGATTCACTTCTGAATTGGGGGTGAAATGATCCTGACATTCAAAGAGAAGCTAGTGAAGAATCTTGGATGGCTGTATAAAATTCCACTGACTGATTGGCACTAAGGAAAAGAGGTGCAGAAAGTGGCACTTGATGTACTTGAGCCTATCAACAGAACTCATCTCTCCATTAAACTGAAGGCTTGGTGCTACCAACATGTTTTGCTGCCCTGGCTTCTATGGCCATTGCAGGTGTATGATATTACTGTCTCACATCCTGCAGATGCAGCAGTGTATCAATAAATACTCATGCAAGTTCTCCTCCCCGCTTCTCCACAGTGGGACTCTAAACAAATGCTAGAAACCTGCAACTTCCCATCTCCTCATTGGGGAGGAGTTCAAGATTGGGTAGGTATACCTTCACATTATAATGAGGGACTCAGCAGATGAGTTTGCATGCAGCTTACAACCAGATATCAAAACTGGCACCAAATGGTCAACAGTAGAAGCCACCCAAGAAGCAGAACCCAGCCTGCGAACCAAGGTGATTATAGGGGTGACCTAAACCAACTGAACTGGCCTGTTTTTCTCCAAACAGGATCCAAAGGGTAAATGTGACATGGTGATTGAAGAAATCAGGAAGTTTGAGGAAGAGCAGCAAACATCTACTGCTGTTTCTCACTTCAAACAATGTGCTTAGACTACATGGAGCAATATTGATCCAACGAAGCTATCATGGAATAAACTGATTCCAATAGAGCCATTAGCAATATCATTCCTCCTGTAAACCAGCTATGATCTCCTACCAAATGCAACCAACCTCACACTGGGGTTACACTGACACTGTTGTATACACATTATGTCAAAGTGCTCAAGACACTTTACATCACATGCTCTTGCATGCCCACAATCACTGCAGATGTGCTTGTGGTGTCATAACAAAGTGCTGGAAGTGGTCATGGATTTAGTCAGTACACAATGTGAAGTAGCCACCAAATAGCCTGTAACAGCCAGAGAACCTAAGATCCATTTTCACAAGGAAGGTGAAAACCCTGTGCAAAAGGTCCAAATAACTCCCATCATGATGCTACTGAGTGGAGCCCATGATTGGAGGGTGTTAGTTGGTCATAGAACACCTCTGCAATTTCTGGTACACATTATTCAGATAGACACATGCCCTGACATTTTAGTGTGGTCTGATTCAAAGAAATGTGTCCTCCTAGTGGAATTAATGGTTCCATAGGAGGAGAACAGGGAGGAAATGCACAAGCAAAAGAAAAACCACTAGGAATCGCTGCAATCTGACTGCATGGAAAAGGGATGGACTTGTCATGTGCTGCCTATTAAGGTCAGATGCCATGGATTCCTTGGACGGTCAATCATTTCTGTCCTTGTGAAGTGGACATATCTGGCCAGAACCTGATGCATGCTTCACATCCTCTCCAGACCACAGCTGAACAGGCATCATGTCTGATCTTGTCAAGATCCAAAATAAATAAATTTAAATAAAACCATGCTCACAACACAACGCTATTTCTGACATGAAACACATCTCTTAACCTTCTATTTAACATCATTAATAATGGTCAATACGAGCACATTGTGAATTTTAACACAACGTTGAAAATCTCAGTTGCAGTTGTAAAAGGAAATCGCAAGAGACTGACATGTATGCAAAACAATACCCTGTCTGGTGGCAAAAGCTGCTGGTGGCACCAGAAGTGGCAGAACTGCCTTAGCCATCATAACTGTTTTATCTCCCCTGGTTGACAGCTGATGGGGGCAGGATATTTCATGTGTTTTCACATGTTGTATGTAGAAAATATAGATTTTAGTTTTACTGATAGTTTAAAATCAATAAATATTTATCTCTTTTTATCATGTGTAACATGAATGGAAAATTAAGTTTTAAACAAAAAAAAAAAAATCCAAAGAATCATTTTTGGAATTAGAAATTAGATTAAAAAATCTCCAATTTGGATACCACCAAAAGTTCCGATATTTCCGATTCTCAATTCTGATTAATTGTCCCATCACTATATAATTAATAAACAAATAAATCCAAAATGACCTCATATGGGGAATAGCCTATTTTGGCAGATGATGATATCACAGATAGTTTGGAAAATTATAGGTTCTGCATGAACTTCTAATAGTTTAGAGATAGGTGTGATTTATTTAAAGAAAAAATTTAAATAATAAAATAAAGGCTAATTATTGAGTCAGAGAAATGAATTAGTGTTAAAATGTCGACATAAAAGCAAGTTCAAAATTCCATAATATAGTTTTGCCTTAATGAGCTACCATATTTCCATAATATAGTTTTACTATAATTAGCTTCCCAAAATCACTCCCCTTTATCTCTTTAAATGTCAACAGAAAAACCAAAAACTAATCTAATTTCCATATTGATATTTGCCCCCAAACCTTTTTATACTATATTAATTATAATTTATAAACTTTCACCTACTTGAATATCTGTCTAACTCTCTTTCCATTAATCCCTTACATACTTTTATCTAAATATTTAAAATTTATTTTTGGATTCATTTTTTATTTCACTTTTAAATTTAAATTAAAAATTCATTTTTTTCTTATAACCCCAAATTAGTGTCATAAGGTTAATATTTGTGTTTATTTAATAAAACTTATTCCATTTAAGACATATCCCTTGACCCTTGTCTTGTGCCTTTCAACTGACTGAAACACTGAAATGTATAAATTCTGTATTAGATGTTTTTGGCAAGTTGGATTTGGGTTGATTTGTTAGCTTTCGCAGTTAAATTCTATTTCCTCCCTCATATAGCTTTATAGATATGAACTCATTCCACACCAGGGTTGATAAGACAGACAACTGATATCATCGTCTGCTGAAAGAGGCTATTCTCCATATGAGGTAATTTTGGATTTATTTATTTGTTTATTAATTGCTCTTCTTTTCTTTTCTTTTTTTTTTTTTTTTTTTTTTTAAGTATTAAACTTGAGGATTAAAAAGGAAATACATAAATAAGTTATACAATAAGTTCTCTGATTTTTGTATTGGTAGAATTATTGTTTATTTCCTGAATTATTTAGATTAGTATTTTTAGCTTTTTATTTTTAGTATTTTTATTTGTTTCAACCTATGCATTTTTTTAGCCATTCTTGGCTGTTGTGTTTATTTTTATTTTTTTAATAAAATAGTTTTAGATCTCAGCATTAAAAATTCTTAAAATTCATAAATTTATGAATTGGACTGAAATTCGACTGAATAATTTACTGAATGGATCAATGCATTTGATAGTTTTCCTAGTGCATGTGCAAGACATTGATGCTGTCTTTTTAAAATAACAGGAGTATTTTACATGGTTTAGATTTTTGACTTTAAACATAGACACACGCATTGTATTGAATACTATTCTGGTTTTACGTTTTGTCTTTTATCTGATTGATAGCAGTAACTTGTGAACATTCTAGCATTGTTTCCAAGATATTATTTTGATTTGTCCTGAATAAATCAGGATATACTAAATTTTCTGTCCATACATGTACTGCTATGTCTCACTTATCATCTGAAATTATGACTTTTTGATGTTCTAAAGTCTATTTATTTTTTTTATTTATTTATTTATTTATTTATTTATTTATTTTTGGAGTTGGCTGGTTAGTTTTGTCCTTATATTCTCTACCATAAATGAATGAGATTATACACACAGCTTTTTATCATATTTTTCTTGCACAGAGGTTCAACTTCAGTGAGACGGTTGCATAGAGTAGTTTCAATTTGAAAAACTACCCTGAAATATTGAGCATAAATCCATTGAATTTTTGGGGTCACCCCTCTTATGTAAGGTAGGTTCACTGTTAAAAGCAACAAACTATTCTTTTCTTTATATAGAAGGGATTATTTGGCTCCATCAGGAAGATTTTATATACTGTTAGGTTATGTTATTAAACCAGCAATATTATGGAAACAGAACACAATATATTTTCTGTATTGGTGACCAACAAGAATGTGAATTATAAAACAGTGATATTTAGAAAATCAATACATATGTATTTAAATTAGGTTCAAAGAAAGGGATATGATTGTGGTAGGGAATGACAAAGGATGTGTTGGCTAAAAGGCAGTAATAAAACTAAGGATAACACCAAATAATTCAGTATTGTTAAATAATAAAATGAGAAATATTGAAATTAACAAGATTATTCTATTGATCATTTCTTCTTTTTTTATATATATTTTGTTTATTTTTTTTATCCTCACATAAATTTAACAAATTTTCTCTTAAATACTTTTATCCAAAAACAAAACCAAGCCATAACATATGCAACTACTATGTATCTCCTGTCAAGTTACTTTCTGCATATTTTTTTAATACTTCTCAACCATATTTTATAATGGAAAAAAAAAATGTTGTCCAAGTTTGAAATAAAAACTGGAAGGAGTGGATTACTTTTGAAATGAACTAAAATAATGTGTGAAGATTTAATCTATAAATTAAAGAGCTACATAACTTGAATGGAAGAAGTACTGAGTACATAAATGATAAAAAATATTACTGTATTTAGCTAAATTGATTGCCATAAGAATAATATTGATATTAGTTGATTAAAATACACATTTTTAATTTTGTCATTCAAAAAAAATGTAGAGTACATCCAAAAAGACCAAAGTTTTTTTTATTTTTTAATTTTTAAAAACTTTTTTCCTTTTTTTAGAACATTTTAAATTTTGATTAAAAAACCTTATAGTTTCTATTTGTATCAGCAGAACTAGTAAATAAATAGACAATTTTTAGCACATTTTTTTTTTTTTTTTTTTTGTATGACACACATTAATTTGAAAAAATCTTGTTTTGCAAAAATAAAATAATTGTCGGATGTTAATGAAACTTTCAGAAACTATTCACAGATGATCAAAATTATTATAAAATTTTTTTTTTTATGAAAGTCATGGTAGAAATATTTTTTTAAAAATATTTATTACCCCCCCCATAACTAATTTTATGAAAACGCTAGAAATTTGATCGCATCGGGTTTAGTGATTACAATAGTTAAAAGCACAAGGCTTTGAGGAATGCAAATCATGTTTTTTTTTTTTTAATTGGATACCCAGTACCTGAAAATCAGCTCTGAATTGTAACATACAAAACTCAATAAAACAAAGATATTATTTAATTTCAAATGCTTTTATTTGCTTTTAGTTGTTTTTATGAATATGGACAATATTTTCTGAAAGCAAAAAAATTTTTTTGATGAAAAATGAATTTTAATACAATTATTTGTTATTTCATTAATTATAATAGATTTTACATTTAAGTTGTTAAAATATTATAAAATTAGTTAAAAGCCACATCAGGCTTTCATAAGTGTCCTTATGAGATAGATCTTTTTTTTAGCGCGTTGTAAATTGTATCATTTTGACTAATCAGAAGATCCCCAGTAATTAAGAAATGTAATTTTGTGTTTATAATCGGGCTGTAATTATAAAATACGGAAGACCAACCAGAATATAATTAAGTTGCGTTATTTGAGTTAAGCATTGTTCTCCGCTGTTAAGGCCTTTACTTTTTTTGAAACACGTGTGGAGAAGTTAATTTGATTTTTCAATTTCAACTGAGAAGGGTACCTACAAGTATCAGTATCATCTTATGAAATTTATATGATCTTATTTTTATATTAATCTCAGTTATGACATTTTTCCATAAATGAAATATCAAAATTAATAATAAAATGAATGCAAATACAAAATAACAGTAGAATGTAATAAATGTACATAAAATTATAGTATTTTATGTACAATTCTGATAAAATTTCATAAGAAAGGTACCTATAAATTAATTAGATACCTTTCTTAAGAAATATGAAATTTAATGTCACTCTTAACAGTTTTATTTTAATTTCTTTTATAATATATTTTCCATAAAGCATCATAAACGTAAAGGTGAAAGCTAAGTACAAAAAAAAAAAAAAAAAAAAATTAGACTGCTGAAAGTTTTCCTTAAAAATAACGGGTAAATAATTTGTTCACTTAAATGTAAATTATTTCACTTTTCTCCTTCCGTAGAACAAATTAGCCTCATGGAATTCGTAAATATATCATTCATCACATGTCAAGAGACGCGAAAAGTTTATGACCTGCTTTGTTTTATTTTCAAATTACATCTTTTTGGCACAGAAAAAGCTAAGTTAAGTTTGGTTCAAAATATTTTAAATAAACATTATAATTTCTGATTTTCTTAAAATAAGTTTTGAAAAAATGATAATTGATATAAAAAAAATTTCAAAGTCAGATTTTCATTTTTTTTTTAAAATGGAAAAAAAATGGTCAATTTTGCTGACTCAAAAAAAAACTAGATTTTTAACGAAAATTTCGGACGTGCTAGGAACGATTAAAAATGGAAAAAAAATACCCCAAAAATACTTTGATCTTTCCTCTTAATAATAACAAACATTTAGACGATAAAATTTTGTTTTCGTCAAGTTTGGCGTCTTTTTTCATCATGCTATGCTTTTTTTTTTAGCGATCTCGTGGAGGTACCCTATATTAAAGATAATTTTCAACTTTAAGTTTGGAAAACACCTAAGTTTTTAAAAAACCAGTTCCTAGTTAATCCATTCTATAGTAGGGTTTTAATAAATAAAATGAATTGCAAACAAATGTTTTTTAATGAAAAATAATTTTGCATTTTTAAAATGGAAATTGTTTTAAAGATTAATTTTTTTTTTTTTTTAAAATTTTATCTCAATTATTAACAGAATTTAATGGTAATTTTAAATATTAAATTAAAACAATTTGATTTTTTTTTGACCAGTATTTTGATAAAAATAATTTATAAAATTTGGTTCTAAAATTTAGATTAATCTTAACTTTAGAATAATGTAGAATTTTTTAATTTTCCAAAACTAAATTCAAATTAACAATAAAATGAATGAAATCCAAATTATTCATAAAATGTAAAACAAATGACAAAAATGGAAATTCAAAAACCAGTACAAAACTAAAAAATTTAAAAAAAAAACAAAAATAAAACTAAAAAAAAAATGGAATTGAAAATTTTTTTATATTCAATTTGTTTATTTAAAATTATTACAAACAAATTTTAAAATATTTTAACTTTTCAAAACAGAAAACAAATATTAATTTAAATTTGTTTTAAAAATTTGACCATAAATTTAATGTATTAATTTGTTTTTTTTTTTTTTTTTTTTTTTAAACTTTATTTTTAATGGAATTTTAAAAAATGGTTGTAGAAATTCCACTGTTTTTTTAAAAATTCATCACGGACCCAAAATGTTCAGGTTTTTTATTTGTTTGGCTTTTAAATTTATTTTTTTGACAAGAAAAAAATGAAAATTTATATCTAAAATTATAAAAAACAGAATTTTATATTTTATCAGGGTAACATTTAAAAATTTAATAGAAAATTATTAAAATAACTATTTTCATTTCAAAAAAAAAAAAAAAAATTTATTTTGATTACATTAATTTTGATTTGGAAAACAATTTAACAAAAATATAAAATACCTCAAACATTTAATGACATATCCTTTTATAAATAAGAGAAATTTAATGGTTTAAAAGGTGTCTTCAAGCCTTGTTTTTAAAATTTATTAATTTTTATTTAAAAATTATTTTTTGATAACAGTTGATTCATATATATATATATATATATATATATATTTGTTAAAAAAAAAATTAAATACTAATACAAAAGGATCCAGTGAGAATAATTTTACCCTTGTTAGTTTATTAATTTTTTATAGTTAAAATATTTTAAAATCCTCAAAAAAGATTTTATTTGGTATATTTCTCTTCTTTAAGGTTAATTATATGTATTTGAAAATCAACATTAATCTAATTCAATATACAATTTAAATTTGTTTGCAGAAATAAAACATTGCATTTTAAAAAAAAATTTTACATGAGATCAAAGGAAAAAAAATCTCATAATTAATGCAAAAATGAAATCAAAAATTAAAACATATGATGCCAAAAAAATTCCAAAATTTTAAAAATTTAACATTTTCTTGAAATTCAAGAGCTTTCATATTTTTTATATAAGACAAATAATTTTAAAGAAAGATAATAAATTTTTTTTTCTTAAACTGTTTTTTTTTTATCTATCATTTAATTTAAAAATTTTTATACAATAAGAAATAAAGAAAACAAGTTAACAATTAATCCATAATCATATTCAAACAAAAAAATAATTAAATAACATTTTTTTTCAAGTAAAAAAAAATAAAAAAAATAATTTGTTTTCAATATCGATATTCCTCAAAAATTAATTAAGGTAAATATATTTTTTTTTTTTTTTAATGATCAAAAAGAATTTCCAAAAACATTTAAAAAAATAAAAAATTACCAGGATTAAAGATTTTAATAGACAAAGTGGAGAAAGTTTAATTACTTTTATCATAGCAATAAAAATCACAAACACATGTATTACATTATTATTACTTTTTTTAAATATTTGAATAGAATTTTCTATTTTTATTTAAATTCTTTCAAAATTCTATCTTTTTTTGCATCAAGATAGAATATAAATTCTTATAAAATATTTTTTTTTTTATTTAAAAAAACAAGTTTTTTAATCAAGACAGTTTTGAAATAAGAAAAAAAAAGAACATTTTCCTAAATTTTCATTAAAATAAAATTTTTTAAAACTTTTTTTTTTACAAAATAAACAATTATTAACACTTCTTTTTTTTTCATTTAAAATGAACAAAATTACAAATATTAAAAATTTTGAAATTTTACCATACCATTAAATTCTTTATTTTGTGATTTAAATTATAACCATAATAATTTTTTTTTTTTTAAATATTTTTGATAAAATTAAAAAAAAAATTAAATTTTTTAATAATTGAATGTTTTTTAAAAAAATGGTAATTTTTTTTTTGTAAAAAAAAATTTAATAAAAAAAGTTCAACAAATTAATTGATTTTTCTAAAAAACATAACAAAAAAAAGACAGGCAAAAAATGACTAATAAACAAAATTTAACCAAAAATTAAAAAATAAGAGTTGAATAATGCTTCCTTAGAAAATCAGTTGAATGGGTACTGTTTTCACATTGTTAAATTAACACATACAAAAAGTCCATTGTCCCCAATTATGTTGTCCATCCCAAGAAAGAACAAAAAACTAAGACAGAAGAAAAGATGAAAGAACAATTTTCTAAATTTTATTAGAGAGGAAGAATCCCAAATACATCTATTTATTTTTTCTATTTTAAAAAGGAGAATAACAAAAAGTAACAATTCCATTTAAGACAATTGTTTCTATTCATGAAAACATTTTCATTGAATCCTAAATTATATTGAAATTTCCAAGTAAAATGTTTAAAATTAAAGCCAAAAGTTTTATTTATATATTATTTTTGTTTTTTAAAAGAATTAATTGAAAAATAAAACTACAGAAAAAAAACAATGTTTATTATTATATAATTTCTCAGTGACATATAAAGCATTTCTATAAAAAAATTAAATTCAGTCATTGATAAAGTTCAACTTATTTTTAAACATTAATTGGAAAAGTTTTCCATTAACTTGTCATAAAAAAAATTGAAGTGTCTTTCAAAAGCAGAAAGTATACACTGCAAAATTGAATTTTGAACTTTTCAAAATAATATGTTCCAAAAAAAAACAATTCTTTATTTATGATTTTTAATTATTTACTTTTAGGATAACTAGCCATTTTTTAAAGTCAAATTTTAATTTTTTTTTTTTTTTTCTTTCATCTTAAATTTTTTAAAAAAAAAAAACCCTTTTTCCAAAATTTAATGTTTTTTTCAAACAAATCTAATGGAGAATTGATTCAGGGAAAAATTAAAAATTATAATAATTTTTTGAAATCCATCCACTTGAAAAAGTTAGTTTTCATTCATGAGTGAATAAATTTATATTTCAAATTATTTTATTTCAGACAAGACGTTTTCAAGGAAGGATTATTGCAATGGTTTATTACAGATTAAAACAAATTAGACAATAATCATAATTATTTCAACAGCACAACCCTGGTTCATTTTACCAAATTGTATTTATTTTACGAATATACAAAATCTATCCAAAAAAATTTAGATTTTTTAGCATTTTAGAAAGAAAATAAACTAAAAAAGAAAATTCAAAACCATTTTCTTTTTATTTTTTTTAAAACCTTTATGAAAATTATATATATATATATATATATATATAATATATATTTTTTACAACTCACCCAAGCCATGTTTTTACAAGACTTTTTTAAATTCAAGGAGAGCTTTTGAAATGAGAAAAAAGGATTAAAAAATATTTTTTTTAAAGAGATAGAATTTTATTCAATTTTGGATGAAAAACATATTACATGCTCATATCTCCCAGACGAAGAGGATTTCTTCAACAGAATTCTTAATGAAGAAGACCAGAGAAGGATCCAAAATTTTTGATAAATCCTTCAAAATTTGATCTAGTTCAAGGCTCGCCAAGTGCAAAAAATTAAATAAATTAAAAGATCAGAAGGTGATAAAACAAGGTCCATCAACCACCAGTGAACAGTTTCAACATCAGCCAATATCAGCTGAGTTTGTTCTGAGGAGTCTTGTTGAATAATTTCTCAACTTTCCACAACCATCAGGTATTAGAAAATTTGGGACATCATTACCCATTAGAGTGCTTCATATTATTTGAACATCCCTCAGGCTCAGGCGGATGAAATGAGATGGAAAGTGAGACAGACCTTGGAGAGAGCCAAATTTTGCCCAGGTCATAATAATAACAAAACTGGAGAGGCTGGCGATTGGATCCCTACAGAGGAATAAAAACATCATCATATGTGATTAATGACAAAGGTAATGCGACTGTAGTGATGGACAAATCAGATTATACAAGAAAACTGGAAGACCTCATTAGCAATGGTAGCTACAGCAAAAAGAAAAAAGGATCCTACTATGAAAACGGAACGCAAACTGTCACAGATCCTAATCAAGAACAAGGATCATTTTGCACCTAAGATGTATAGGCAGTTATCGCAGGGTTACACCAAGTTACCTCACATATATGGTCTCCCTAAGATTCACAAAGACGGTATTCCGCTCAGGCCGATTGTTAGTTGCCAAGGCTCTGTGTGCCACCCTCTGAGTCACTTCCTTGTAGATATAATTGACCCATTGATCGGAAAGTCTCCTTCATATGTCTAAAACTCTGCCCACTTTGTGGAAATAATCAAAGATGTTCCCATCCTATCCAACCAGATGGTGAGCTTGGACGTGGTGAGTTTGTTCACCAAGGTACCCACGGAGGAGGAGGCACTCTCAGTAGTCAGAGACAGATTGACCCTCTGACTCTTCCCTAGAAGAACGGACCAGTATTCCAATAGATAATCTGATGGAGATGTTGACTTTCTGTACACAAACAACACACTTTGGAATGGGATCACACATGTATCAACAGGATGATTACTTAGCAATGGGCTCGCCATTATCAACAGCAGTGGCGAATATATACATGGAATACTTTGAGGAAATGGCATTAGAATCTATATCTCTAAAGCCAACTATATGGTTAAGGTACGTAGATGACACCTTCATACTCTGGGCCACATCAGGAAGATGTTCAGGTTCTACTGGACCATGTGAACTCAATAAGACCTTCGATACAGTTCACAATGGAGAAAGAGAGTAACAACACACTCCCATTCCTGGATGTTCTAATATCTCGAACAGAGCATGGGTTTAAGACATCCGTATACCACCGTAAACCAACATTCACCGGACAGTACCTCAATTTCAACTCCCACCATCCATACAGTGTAAAGAAAGGGATCGTCCGTTGCTTACAACACCGAGCAAAAAGTCATAAGTGGCGATCCAGAGACGTTAGATAAAGAATTGGTCAGTATAAGTAGTACCCTACAATGTAACAACTACCCTGGGTACATGGCAGCAGCCCAAAAAACTGGGATAGGCGGGTACAAGAGGAGGAGGAGGACAACAACACTCAGAAAACAGTCTGCCTGCCTTATGTGAAGGGGTTATCAGAGAAAATACAAAGGATCTGCGGTCCATATAACATCAGGACAACCTTCAAAAAGCTTGACAACACTTCGCAGATATCTCTCTCGAGTAAGACCCCCCCATAGAGGAGAACATGACTAAAGACTGTGTGTACGCTATCCGTGCAGCTGCGGAAAGGAATATAAAGGGAGACAGGCCGCCCCCCTCAAGGTAAGGCTTCAAGAACACCAGAAAGCTGTAACACGAGGGGAAGTAGAAAAAATCAGGCGTGGCTGACCACATATGGAGAGAGAAGGGAGATCACCGCCCTCTGTGGGATCATGTTGAGATCATAGACAAGGAACACCATTGGAAAATTCGTAAACTTAAGGAATCAGCACATATGCTAGGCCACAAAAAAATCTCCTGAGCTGACCAAGCATAGAAATAAATACAATATGGGAACCAGTAATAAGGAGTGCCAGAAAAAAGCAATGATAACAAAAGTTGCAATATGAACTCTGGTAAAAACATGCAATGATAACAGCAAAAAAATTGCAATATGAGCACTGGTAAAAATGATGCTGAAAACATTAGGTTTATAATACTCCGAAGTTCATACACAGATGTCCTCAAGGACACATGGCACAGTGGATAAAGGCGTTGGTTAGATCCAGTGACAAAGAAGGTGAGTTCAATTCCTCGTTAAGGCAGTGGAAAACTTTCAGAGGGAAAATTAGCAGAAGATAACTGATAACTGACATCCATCAAACATGGCACGTGGAACTAGAACAGTCTACCCCAGTGATCGAAATAAAGGGTTCAGTTCGAAATTCCAACCACCTGAAGAAGGCCGGAGCTTACAAATATGTGACAAATATGGCGACAAAGATGAGGACAATAGTCCGAGTAATGTAAATAATGTATATAATACCTCATCTCATTTATATTTTTTAAAATTTTACTATAAAGTAATATTACCTTCCAATGACAAATATATTAAGGACAATTTTAAATTAAATTATGAATTGAAAGAAAAGATTTGATTGAAAAACATAGATATAAAAAAAATATGAAATTTATCATTTTAATTTTCAGTAACAAAATTTCAAATTGACAAAGAAATGAAAGAGATTAAAATATATTGAATCATTAAAAAATTTTTATTCAGAATTTCATTTTGAGTTTTTTTTTTTTATATTAATAAATTTTAAAAAAATGGTTTTTTTTGTTTTTTATTTTTGACTTTGAAAAAATGATAATCATTTTGATAAATAAAATAAAAAATTCAATGAATTTTTTATAACAAAATTCATTTTGAACTGGATCGTAATCCAGAAATGCCAAGGCAATATCCAATTTTTAATTAAAATCCCAAACATTTCATATTTAAATAGATATATATTTTCGTTTTATATAAATATATATAAATTTTTTTGCAATATTTTTGCAAAAAATATCTGTTTATTTTTATTCGAAATTCTCTTATTCAGAGTTTGGATTTTCACTTTTTTTTAAAATTTCATATTTTAAAAAAATAAGAAACTTAATAAAAAAAAAAGAATATAAAAATAAAAAAAATTAAAAGATATCCAAGAAATAAAATATTTTTTTGGATTCATTTAAAATTTTTAATCAATTTTCTGTTTTGTACTATTATTCTATAAAAATAAAAATAAATATGGGAATATATATTTGAATAATTTATGACAAATTAAAATTTTATATAGCAGGTTTTAATTATTTTTAATCCTGTCAAATTTTTAAATATATATTATATAATGCAAGCTTTCTTGGGAAAAAAAACTAGATATGAAAATAAAAGAAATAGATTGATATAAAAGAATTGGTTTATATTTTTATGACTTTTGAAATAAAAACAATGATGAAATGAACATTTTTTGTCTGATTTGAAATTTTTGAATTAAAAATTATAACAGATTGATTCAAAAAGAATAAAAGAAAAAATTTTCTCAGTGACACACTAATAGATCAAAAACTTTCAGAAAATTTTATCTAAAATTCAAAAAAATGGATTAAGTGGTTTTTAGAAAACAAAAATAAAAAGATATCATTTCAGAAATATAATAGTATGAAAAACAAAATTAAAAACATTATTCAAATTAAATTTATTTGATTTTTAAAAAGATTTGTTTTTTTTTATGAATAAAAAAGAAATCATTCCAAAAAAAGGAAAACATTTCCATGAAAAAATCTTATATTATCAAGGAAACATCAAAAAAATAAAAAAATTTAACATCAATTAAAATATGAAATAAAAAAATAATTTTGAAAATATTCAAATAAGTTTTTTTAAAATTTAAAAAAACCATTGTTTTGAAATAAATAATAATTTTTGTTTATTTTCATTTAATATTTAGAATATTTTAAATACATTATTTATTTTTGACTCATATTAAAAATATATTTTAAATAAAATTTCTTTAATGTGACATGAAAATGTGAATCCAACATCTATTTTTCAATTTTCCATTTTTAAAGGGAATATCTGTTAACTTTAAGAAAAATTAAAACAAATTTCTAATTATTGCAAATATTAGAAAATATAGTTTTAAAAAAAACTGAAAATTATCCCAACTAAAATAAAAAGTGCCCAGAAATTTTTCAATAATTAAAAACGGGACTAAAATAATTTATAATTTTCCCAAAAAACATAAAATTTGAAAATATTTGCAAAAGACTTCATGGATATTTTAACTTGGTTAAAAAATTTTTTTTATGAATTAATGCAAATGAATTTTTAAAAATTTGTTCTGTTTGATAGAATTTATTGAAATACATTTTTTGAAAATTTTTTAATTAATTTAATAATTATTTTTTTATTCATAAATTTATTTTTATATGAAATATTTAAATACAATAAAAATGTTTTTTAAAAATAAATTGATTAATAACAAAAAAAAAATATGTTGATATGTTTACCAACATTTTGGACAAAAGTTCAAACAATATATTAATAAAGTTACTCATATATAAATTAAAATAACCTTTGTAAGACATAATTTAAAATGGAATTTTTTTTATTTAAAAAGAATTTTTTATTTTTTTTAACATAATTTTCAAAATAATTTTTTTAAATTTTTTTAGATTCCAAAAAAATCTTTAAATATAAATAAAAATGTAAATTTTTTTTTTAATAATATAAAAACAAAAGTAAGTCGGGTGTTAATTGTTACATTTATGATTTAAATGTTTATGGTAGAAAAAAATTTAATTCTTTCCAGTCTTGATATTAATTTTAATAATAGATAAATGCCCATTAAAAATGAAAAAATTATCAGTTTTTGAAAATTTTTTTATATTGCTTAATTAACAATGTATTTAACAAACCAAAAAAAAATTTCCAAAAAATTTAATTTGATTCATGAAATGGCTGTTTTTTTTTTTTTTTATTATATATATAAAATATAAAAAATGATAGAAATAGATGAATTTGAATAAAATGACTTTTTAAATAAATCAATCAAATTTTTTTAAAAGAAGAAAATATATATGTATATAATTATGGAAAATTTTTTTTTTAAAATTTTTTACATTTAAAAAATCAAATGTTTGAAATGGAATGTATATATTTTCATCCTTTAAATTTAAAATTTTATTTAAAATAATTTTTAAAAAAAAAATTTGAATATTTGAAAAATAAAATATAAATGATAAAATTGAGATTTTAATATACAAAATTTTTTTAACATTTAATTGAATATTTAAAATTTTATTTATATATATAATAAATAATAAAAATAAAATTTAAAATTTTTTGATTCCAAATATAAAAAATTAAAAATGTTAAATATTTATATCCTTTAGACTAAATGTGACAATTTTATTTTTTACAATCATAATATCCATCTTGCGGAATTGTAAAAGTTTATTCAAAATAAAAATATCAAATCATTTTTGAAAAAAAAAAAATTTATTGAATTTAACTGTAACAAACGAAAATTTTGAATTTTTCAGTTTTTGAATACAAAAGATTTCCATTTTAAATTGTATAAACATTTTTATAATTTTATTTTCAATATATAAAAAATTTTAAGTCTGAAATTTTTTTTTTTGTTTTAAAAAAAAAATCATTGTTTAGATATTTTTTTGATCAACTAATCAATCATCAATTAATTTTTTATTTTTGTAATATCAAAAAAATTTATAAATCAACCAAACCAAATTCTTTTTTTTTCTCATTTGAAAACACCATTTTTACAAAAAAAAAAAATTTAATTTTAAATTTTTTTTTTTTTATAAAAAAATAAAATTATGAAATTATAAAATTAATTTTTTTACATCTTTGTATTATTCATTTTTGAATAATGTAAAATCTTCAAATTACAATTTTTTTATAATATATTATTAATATGAAACATTTCTTATTAGTTACAGGCTCCAAAATCAATGTGTTTAAAAATATTAATTCCTATGGCGATAAATTAAATAAAAAAATATTCTCTTAAAAATAAATTTTTTAATTTTAAAAATTTTTTTCTTTAACATCTCAGAAAGGTCCAAAATATAAAATAAAGAAATGATTAGAATTTTTTAAATGAAATTAAAACTTTAAAACATTAAAATTTCAAATTTAAATTTTTGAAATTATTTTTATTTTAAAAGAAATTTTAAGCAATACATTGGAAATTAAATTATATAAGAGATTTATCTTTTGATAAATACATATAATTTTATTTTTAAGAAATTTGATATTAAACCAATTTTATAAATTAAATGCATATAAATATTTTAAAAATCAACCCTTTTTCTCATTAGAATTTTGAAAAGTAAAGAAAATTTTTTCAAAAAATAAATTGAAAAGGAAAATAAAAGGAACAGCAAGTTTTTTTTCTCTTTTAGCAGATTAAATTCAAAACATTGGCGATCTTCGCCCAATCCTTTTATTTTGATAAAATAGTAAGCTCTTAGTAAATTTATTACTTGAATATGTAAAATCCTAAAAACTGTTGTGCCATCTATACTGATGAAAGGAAAATTTGTATTGTTTAAAAAAATTTCACTTTAATTACCTTGTTGAAATAAAAAGATCTCATAGTTTGAATTCTGAAAATTTTACCCAGGAATTGTTGACTAAACAAAAACTTAGTTAAAGCTAACTTTAACAATAGTGAAAAAAAAAAAATGTTTTTAGATGATAGCCTCTGGATAAATATGTTGACATAAAACATGTAATTGTCAAAGGATTGGTTGGGCTATTTTGTTTTTGAAGAGGGCCAACACAGTCAATTATTACAGACTGAAAAGGTTTTCAAATGCTGGAATAGGTTTCAGACCGGATGGAATCTTTGATTTGGTTTTTCAACAATAGCATATGTGACAGGAGTTACAGAAAGAATTGACATCTTAAAAATAATTTTTAAAAACATGTAAAATTATTAAAGTTTGTAAAAATGATGAGATATAAAGGTTTCATTCAATTTAAATGATTTTGGTGTTACTAGATCTTTTCTTTTCTGAAATTTGCTTTTGCTTTAGCCCTAGTAATAACACAATCAGGGTATACGCCCACTGTTTTCTTCGACCACAAATTCATTGTTTATTTCTATTTTATCACAGACGACTGGTAAGAACTACCCTGTCACCTTTTAAGTCATTACCTAACAGTAAAGAGACCCCTTTAACTGGTAGGGTTTCTATAGACTGACTAAGACAGGACCATTCACCAATTTCGATTTTATATAAATTTTGTGAAGGGCACCTTAATGACACCCAATTCAATGCCTTGTAATAAAACAAAATCACCAGTGAAGGTCGATACACATAACTGTAGTATACCTTGTAATAGTAAAGTTTGAGGACGCACCGTGTCTTGTAAAAGATTTGGACATACCTAGCTTTCTCATTGATGTAAACAGAGCCCTGGGACAAAATGGTCTATAATTTTCCATATATGAGTTTTATTGTTTTCAAAACGGTTTTGAGAAGAAAGACTGAGGAAAGGAGTTACTCTTAGTTTGTTGTTTAACAAAGGCATGAGGTTGAAGAAGTTATTCCGTTTTCTTTTTTTAGGATTCGGCAATCAGATATGATGATTATCCTTCTTACAGTAGGCAAAGAAATTTTGATTCTGTTGGAAGAGAACTTTTAATATATTTTATTTTTTGTGTATATAACTTCTATAAGATACATTATATAGGTGAGATTCCGACAGTATTTGTGTATTTATATGAAAGCCTGACTGGTTTTCAGTTGTATTAATTTTTTTCAAAACTCTTTTGTCAGACTATGGGTATCTTGAAAGGTTAAAAGTGCCTCATTAACAGTTTCAAACTATATTTTCTTATCGACAAATGCTCAAATCTCCTGTAATGCGCATTGTTTAAATTCTTCAACAAGAATGAGTTGGGTTTAATTTATCATAATCATTATTTATTTTTTCGCTAACCCATCTATCAAAAAGATGTCCTTTTTCTCTAGCTGAACTCAATGTATGTCTGCCGTTCAAATTTTTATATTTCCTGAATTTTGCCTATATGTCTCCAGGTAGTGTGTATGCACTTAATATGGCATTTTATTTTTCATAATCTGGCCTCTTCAATACTGAAGCGAGTATATATCAGCAGTTCTGCCAACCAAAACAGTCTGTAAGAGTCTTGACCAGATTTCATATGGAGCCATCCTAAATTTATTCTCAAATGAGGAAAACATTTTTCCACCGTTTTTTCATAAAACTTAGGTACTAGTTTGATATATCTCCCATCAAATGCTGCACTTAATGAAGAAGAATTATTGGAATTTTTAATTCTATGTTCTCATTGTAATTTCAATTTTCTAACTATTTTTTCAGCTTCAATTTTAATCTTTCCAATTCTATTCTTTCTTGTATCTCTAATTTCTTTTATTTCTAATTGAAGACGTAAACTCTTTGGTTGTTTTTTTGTCAATATTACATGAGTCTAAGAGATTTTTATCCATTAGTTCTTTAGCTTTAACAATTTTTTTATTTCTGCTTTTTTTCATTGTGGGTTTGTATTTAACCTGAAATAATCTGCAATTTGTAATAGTCTGATTTCTGTAAAAACTAATGAATGATTCGCTCCACATCAGCTAAACTTAAAATATTTTCCACAGAAAAAGGCATGTTTTGTTATGGCTTTTTTTTTTTTTTTTTTTGCGAATTACGTATATTGAGTTTTCTTTGGTTTTTTTTTGTACAATATTATAGAGTTGGATGAACCCCCATTTTGTTATGTATTGATAATTGTAAAAAAAGATAAAAAAAAATGATTTACCACAACACAGAGCTAAATCACAAACAAATATTTAATTTACTAAAACAGAACATAAAATGTATACAGGATAAACAATTGTGGCTTACAAAACAGAAAACACAGAGTTACTGGCGAAGTGTTACAAGGGAGAAGGAAAGGAGTCAAATATCTTTATCCCTTTAGGGCTAGTGAAGTAATCTAAGTGTTTATACTTGAAATCCACAAAGGTGTAAAAATAAATATTAATTTTTAGTTTGGTCAATGAAAAAATTAGTCAAAATTCTATTTACCAAATTTGACCCATGAAATTCTCTTTTGGGTTTTTGTTGGTCAGCAACTTTTTATAGAGATTCTTTGGCTGGATATAATAGTTCTTTGAATCAAAAGCCGGAGTTGATAACAGCAGAAATTTCCCTTCATCAACGTTATTTATTTATTTCTAAATACAGAAATGTAACAAAGTCGAAAGTGGGGGGAAAGGACGGTCATCATCTGTCTTAATTAATAACTTAGC
>CAHIKZ030001875.1:0-27500 GCA_903632075.3 Acanthosepion pharaonis
ATCATTAACCTTTTTGCATTTGTTTTTGTGTGAATAATTCATGAATTTGTAAATGATATATCGTTTATATATATATATATATATATATATATATAAAATATTTATATATATATATACTAAAAAATGTTTTTACAAACGTTTTTGTTTCAAACCTACCAACGTTTCATTTAAAATTAATCAGGGTAAAATTTCAAAAAGGAAAATAACGGATCAGTATTTATTGATAAAAACTAAAAACCTAGGTATTATTTTATTATTATCCTTAGGAAAAAAAGTTTATCGCTCTATTTAGCGTATTGAGCACTTTACCTTTTTAGTCTTTTACTCGTTTGTGTTTTTTTCATTTTTCTTTGGACTCAGAACTTATTTTTGTTTTAATGTTCTTGGTTCTTCCTTCCAAAATCTTTAATTTTTTCCTCCACCGATTTGTTCTACTACAAAGTTGAGCTATCCGAGGTTTAACAAACGAGTATTACTATATATCATTTACAATTATGTAAATAAATAATAAAACTAGACTGTGTTGTAATCATCTTAAAGATAAAAAATTTATGGACACTATGAACAATATTTAACATTAGCTAGGTCTTCTGCTGGTGTAAGTTGGTTCACTGTGTTTTGCTAGACAATTTTTCTCACCAGAAATCTATCTTATACACACTATTAATTTAGTCGACTATTAATAACCACGCATTGAATATTACTGTCACATCTGGTCTGGTGCTTCTGCTATATATTTAGAGATTCTTGATATTATCCAAAAGAACAATCTGAAATTTTATCGAGCCTAACCTAACATCTCGGCTTTTCCAATCACATTCCCACCGCCATAACGTAGGTTCACTGCGTTTTTTTTCTATAAATATTTTATGGTAATTTTTTCTTAAGAGCTTTTCTTTGGTAACTTGTCTTTAAGAATTTAAGCGCAGTAACTGGCTGTTAGGTCTCATCATTTTACACTTGAAATCGCTATATGTAACCTGAAGTTCTATGCTAACAGTTTATACTCTCACACTTCTATTTTGTGAAACTCTCTTCCTGCTTCTTGCTTTCCAGTCAACTCTGATGTTCAAAAATTTAAATATAAAATATCAATCGTTATCTTAGGTCATTTTTCATCTCTGTTCTTTTTTTATTGCTCTCTCATGTTAATTTTTTTTCTTTTTTCTCCTTTTTTTTTTTACATTCAGTGATATTGTGTTATAATGTCTTTATTCCTTGCCTGGGTTGAAATGATTGAAGATCGTTTACATTCTCATAAACTTTTGAAATGTAAAGATTAAGCAAACTTTTTCGCAAATATACAAATATGACAGAAGTTTGTTTAAAACATTTTTCCGAGAGTATTTTATGAAAAAGTTTTCTAACTAATTGCCTGCTCATTGATTTATAGCAATAGTAAAGAAATAACATTATCAAGAGATATATTTATTTAAATAATATTTCCATATTATATGTGTAAGTGTGTATTTAAACATTATGTATAAATACAAATACGTAGGTCTATTTAGGTAGTGATTCAATTTCAGCATGATTTGAGTGTTTGTATAAGTGAAATGAATGAAATAAATATGTGTCATTTTTATACATATGTGAAATTTCTTCAGTTCATGCGTGCATTTGAACGAATGCGTTGTTGTAACCTGTCTGCGCATGCGTAAGCAAATCGTTGTGGACTGGCGGCCATGTCTTCTCAGATGTGCGACTATCATAAATTGCAGAATTGAAAGATGTGATGTTCCTAGTGACAAGTGATGTCTGTGTGCGGGGGAAAGGAAGGATAGACTGGTGGTTTGGGAGGAAGGTGAGAGGACGGAGAAAGATGAGAATAAACGAGAGAAAACGAGATTGAGCGGGAATACAATTACTTTCAAGAGATGTTAAAATAACCATTGCGCTCCTCTTAAGAGCCGATGAATTTCTGCTACGTTTAGCGCGGACAAAACCGTCTACTTTCCTGTCCCGCCCATCACCTCTTCATGCTCTCTCCACCACCCCCATCCGACCCGCCCTTCCCAGCTCTTTTTACTGTGGCTGCCATTTCTCTTCCAGTGGACAAAACAGGAGAGAAAGTGTCGGGGACTGGATCGGGGAGGAATTACGTTAAAACTTAAAAGACAAAACAAAAGTAAAAAATGAATTAATCGAATGAAATTAGATTGAACAAAAACAAAATGAAAGAGGAAAAGAAAGAAAAACGAGCGAGAATAAAATGAAATAAGTGAAATAAATAAATAAAATTAACTGTTGGGGAAAAATTAGGGCAAAATGAAAAAGAAGTTTACTCAACTTGTATAAATTTCCTTTAACTCTTTCTTTCTTTGGACTCGTTAACGCGTGTGTTTATTCTCTTTGCTTCCTTAGTTGATCTTCAGGATTTTCATTTCTTTGACAAATAAAAAAAAAAGTTCTATTTACTTAAGAGAATGGTTCAACGCTCCATTATCTGATCTTGTGCCAGACTAATAGCAATGAGTATCATTTAAATTTCTTTACACATACTACTGCTTTTTAAAATTTTTATTACTCTTTTTTTTCGCTCCTTCCTTCATTATTTTACGTGCTTTTTTGCATTTCATTCCTGTTTTATTTTGTCGACTTCTCTCTTTTTAAAAGCATTTTTCTTTTCAGTGGATGTATGTGTGTGTTCAATTTTTCTTCGGTTTCGCATTCTGTCAATCAAAATTCTTCCAACTTTTCGCGCAAACTCTTCCTTTCATCTCTTTCGGTATGAACGGGGAGTCATTTTCATTTCTTTTCTATTTGACTACGATTGTCTTTTTCTTTTTTTCAAATAGCTAACAGTTTTCTTTAGTTTTTTTCTCGTTTAAGAAATTTGCTCCATCAAATTCCTGACGTCCTTCTCTTTCTATTTTCCTTTTCTATCTTTTTCCCATAAATACTGCAGATTTTTTTTCTTCTATCTATTGCACTTGATTTTTTCCTTGTTTTTCTTTATCTTTTTTCTTCAAGTGAAAAGATTTTTCCTTCGCTTACAACCTGTTCGTATTTTTTTTTTTTTCTTATTTTTTTCTAACTGCAAATTTCTTTCTTTTCTTTTAAAGCTTGTTTACATTCGTTTTTTTTTTTTGCTTTTTTTTAACAACTATAGATTTCTTTTTTTTTATTTCTTGTTCGCTTTTTTCATTTGTTTTTCTTTTCCCTAAGAACTGTATATACTTTCTCGCCATCCTTTTTATTACAACTTTTCACTTTTTTCTTTTCTTAGGTCAATTTCTTTCTTTCCTCTTATTACAAATTGTTCGATTTCTTTTTTTTTTTTTTTTTATCAACTTTAGACTGCTTTATTTTTATTACAATTTGTTCGGTTGAATTGCTTTTTTCTTTTCTTTAATTCTAACTATAGAATATTTTTTTTCCTTTTATTACAAACTTTTTTTTTTTTCCTAACAACTATAGATTTCTTTCTTTCTTTGATTACTTGTTCACAGTTTTCTTTTTACTTTTCTTTTTTCAAACATCTGTATATTTTTCTTCCCTTTTATTACAACTTGTTCGTCAATTTTTTTTTTTTTTTTTTTTTCTAACTACAGATTTCATTCTTTATTTTTTCCTTCCATTACTTGCTCGATTTCTTTAATTTTTATAACAATTGTAGATTTCTTTCTTTCATTTTAATATTTCCTAAACATTTTTTCATAATTATTGTCGCTTGCTTGCATTCTTTTTTTTTTTCTTTCTTTCTGTTTCAGCTTGCTCCTTTCTTTTCGTTCTTTTATTTTGTACAGTTCTTCCTAATAACTGCAGTCTATTTTTTTCTTTCTCCTAACTATGGCTACTTTTTTGTTCTTCTCTGTTCTTTTCCCAACAACTGCAGCTTCTTTCAGCATTTTCTTCAACGTCTGTTATTATTGTAAATTTGATTGCCCAAAGCGGAAAACATAAAAAATCATAGAAAATGTCAGAGTAAATTATTTGTGGATAATTCTTCCTATGACACCAAATTCATGTGTCTGTATAGACGAAGACTTACATTTCTTTTTAGTTATAAATTTTCCTGTATATTTCTCAACGTGTCATTATATGTAAGCATACACTGATGTCGGGTATATTTGCTTTCAGTCTATTTTGTGTACGCATAAATGCCGACCACTGACTTGTAACTTATGTTTTCAAAAAGTTACTCTTGAGCAGTATTATGTACTTGTTAGCCTGGTCATTTCTACAAAATGGATACTGTATCAGAAAATTTAAGCAAACGTCATCTTGGAAATGTGTGAAACGGAAACCTTCAGAAAATGCTTTATGAATTTAATTACTATGCTCATGTTATCGCCCGGCTCTTGCTTGATCCCGGTCCTGAACAAGAGGATAGTCTTGCATTGTTCAGGATTAAATTTCCTTTTTTCTTCTAAATTCATTGCTTTTTTTTTTACTCTCAGTAACACACTTAGTCTTAGCTAATGTCATTATCGCCTATTGGTTGGGGGTGAATTGATTAAACCAGATATATATACCACAATGTTATTATGGTAGGAAGAATACCGCCAGGACAAAACTACTATTTTTATATATATATATATATATATATATATATATATATATATATAGGATGCACTGCAAAATGCCCAGATATTCGATTAAGCGCTGAACCGTTGTATCGTAGAAATGATTAAAGATACATTACTGGAATTTTCAGAGTTTTTTCAACACCATTGAACTAATTTTGAGCAATAAGCTTAACAAAAGAATCGTGATGAAATCGATCAAAATAAAAATGACATGTTCATCATTAATTAATCATAGCTTAGGATCGGAAGCTCATGAAATATTTCTATGGCACCTTGCATTTATTAGAAATATTCATAGAAATATGATTTAATTTTTTTTCTTATTCAGTTTATTAAACAGGTTGTTAATTTTTTTTTTAAAAACGGAAAATAACTGAGTTGAAAATAATTCACTAAGAATGTACTAGACGATCCTAAGGGGAAGAAGAAGGAAAGAAAAGAAAAAGAAAAGAAACAAAAGAAATGTATGACAAATGACCCAGTTGATGGTAGAGATAGGTCTGCGTGTGGTCGACTTTTATTTTTTTTAAAACAAAGGGAAGAATAGAATTGGAAATAATAAAAGAGAAAGAAAGGGAAAAGACATGATATCGAACCAGATGTCGGTCAGAGGCCTCTGACCGACTTTTGCGTGGAAAAGACCCCTTATCAATTTGGATAAAGAGAAATTTTTATTTTTTTTTTTGAACAATAGAAACGAAATTTTTGATCTGAGAGAAAGTGTCTTTGGGTTTGGGGAAGTGACCAAAAAAACGATATACGGAATTGACCTGTTAAGAATTGGACACCCACGTTAAGAAAGTAGAGATATTTCGACCTAGATAATTAAGATTTTTCGACTATCAGGTAAAACAAAAAAAAAAGAAGAAAAAATTGATTTTTTGGACCACAGAGGGCGCCAAGAAGGCGGAAAAGAACCTTTTCTAAAGTCAAGACTAATTAGCAGCGGGCTGTTTGACAAAGTCCAGGTGAAAGAAAGCTAAAGATTGTCATTTTGCGTACGTGCAAAAAAAGGTGCGAAATCGGATTTTGTTTTTTTTTTAAAACAAGAACGAGGTAACCACACCCGCCAACAAAAGGGAGAGGGTGTTCGGTCAATAACAATTGGTCGAATACAATCACGTGACCGCGGAAGAAGAAGGAAAGAAAACCTCGATCAATAACTGTTGGACGAGGCGGTCACGTGGGCTGCGGAAAAGAAGAGAAAAAAGGTTCGATCGGGAACGATTGGTTGAAAAGCGATCACCTGACATAGAGAGACTAAGAGAAATAGATATGCGCCGCCCCACCAAAAAGGCACTGTGAGAAAGTGGGGGTGAAAACAATAACGATAATGGAAAGTCAAAATTAATGCGACTTTTGAAATTATCGAGAAAACCCTGACGCCGACAGACCCACCCCAGTTTGTTGCGGCGTCAATATAAAGCAGGACCCCAGTCGACAGAAATCAGTTTGAGTTGGAGATGCAGTTGGACCCGAGAGTTGGACCGCGGGGGCTGAGTTGCGGCCAGCAGGACCCTTTGCGGGCAGGGAAGATCCTGAACGCGGACATTCAGCCCAAGATTCACTCGCCCCTTTGCGGGCAAAAGAACCCTCAGACAGAAGGACTTCCAGCCCAAGTTGAAGACAAGAAATCTTCCACCGAATTGAAGCAAGAAATCTTCCACTGAATCGAAGTGAAGAAACCTTCCACTGAATCGAAGCAAGAAATCTTCCACTGGGTTGAAACAAGAAATCTACCAGTCTAAACAGAAGAAGAAGAAGAAATACAACTCAAGTCGGAGAGAAGAATCAACTGCGAATGATCGATAGAAATTAGCCCCAGTGTCGAACTGAACCACACTCCGACATACATGATTCTAGAAAGTAGGTAATTCGACATTTTTCTATTGTGTGATAGAAGCTTGGTGCCATAGTCCACAGAGCGGGTCGGGAATTGAGAACAATTTTGTTTTTATGTAACGGACTTTAAGATATAAAAGGTTGTTACCCTTTTTTATCAGCAATTTTGTTTGGTGTCGTGAGTTTTATTTTATTTGTGTTTTGCCACCCCCGTCGGACTCAACTTGTATCGGCCCCGATCCCTGCTGGTCCCGTCTGTCTAAGATCTAAACACAGCGTGGGTAGACAGACCGGAGATCGGTATAGTTGCTTTAGTGACCAGGTATTGGAAGCGAGTCGGGAAAGGCGAGGCTGGTGATCATCTGACCAAAGGGTTGGAGCGGCACGCTTGGACCCAGGAGGAACGACCAGGAGGAGCGACGTCACCGTTGGCGCCGTAACCAAAGGATCCGACACTGGGCCAGGTGTGTAACCGTCACAAGTGGTGCCGTGACCAGGATCAACCCTGAGACAGCCACGTCACAAGTGGTGCCGTGACCAACGGATCAACCCTGAGACAACCACGTCACATATGGTGCCGTGGTGACCGAGGGATTTCAACCCTGAGAAGACCACGATCGACCGCTGTTGCTGAAAGTTCAAGCAGAAATCAGAACGACCCGGGACCAAAGGAAAAGAAGGAACAGAATCGTCTGTAAGGTAGGGACACCTTGTTTATTTCCCTACCTCGATTGTTGCTCTCTGTAGACATGTCAGATTATGAGTCGGATAGAGCAGTGGGGGGTGAAGAAGAAGTAGGGCGGGGTTGTCAGTAGATTTAAGGGAGCTGTTGGGTGGACCGAGGGTCCCAGTGTTTGATGGTAGTGGAAGGAGTTCAGGAACTGGCTGACAATCCTCGAAAAGAGCCGAACCATCTACGAGCTCTCGGACCAGGAAACCCTGTACCTGACATACGATGCCACAAAGGGAAAAGCGTCGGAGTTCGTGTGGGGACTCTTGGAAAATCATCCCTGCTTGGCCTGGGAAGAAGTAAAAAACTGCTGACCAAAGAGTTCGCCGACGAGGGTACGGGCCATAGAGGCCATGAGGGCCCTTTTTAAAACTAACACAGCTTCGGGAGGAGACCCCGGGAGAATTGGGGGCCCGAGCGGGAAGTTATCGTCATTGGCATTCCCCGAAGTGGTCAGGGATAACGCGGTTATGCAGGCTCAACTGGCGGACCTGTATGTAGAAGCTCTGAGTGATGAGCGTGTTCGGCACGACGTCCTGAAAGAGGGACCGCTCAGACTGTCGGCAGCGATAGAGCTGGCCAGAGAGAGCCAGGGGTATGGGATAAGGTGAAGAGGGTGGGAAGAAGCAGACACCAAGTCAGGAGGCTGGAAGAAGGGGGTAGGCGGAAGAACCCCCGTATGGAATCAGAGGGTTAAGGAAGAGGTGGATCGGGCAGAAATATGGGAGGAGGACCCCAATAGAAGGGCATGGTCGACCAGGCATGGCTTTATAAGCCCACGCCGGGTCGATACGGGCTGAGTCTGCTGGACCTGTGGGTACGAGGACCACAGGGCGGCGGAATGTCCGACGAAGTGGGGGTTGCCCCCAGACTCCGATCGTGACAGGTGCACCAGGTGTGGTAAGAAAGGACACCTGGCCAAGTGGTGCGGGCTGAGGAAGGGTGCCCCACCAATATTAACAAGGAAGGCCGAGCAAGAAAAGCCAAAGGGCCACCCCAGAATTAAGAGGGAGGGGTGGCCCAGAGCAAAAAAGGAGAGAAATAAAAACTTGGACCAGTGGGTGGGCGAACCGCTTGGATAGGGGACGGGTTCCCCCGAGGATAGACACAAGGCCAACCCAGTTAAAAAGAGAAAGAGCAAGATGTTGGACATGTGGTCGGATGGGCCACTTTGCGGCAAGCTGTCCGACAAGAAGGTGCTGGCTTTGCAGGAGGCCAGGACACCTGAGAAGAAACTGTATTTTTAGAAACGGCCGAGGGAGACCGGGAGAGGTCCGGCCGGGGTCGCCCAGGAGCAGGGGGCGCAGAACTCCACCTCATAAAAGAAATGAAGATGAATTATTATTGCCGGCGCCTATGGCTGGGTTAACCCAAGGGTGGAGACCCAGGAAGAAGAAAGCTCAAGTGTTCTCTTCGCTAACGCAAGAGAGAGAACTATCCTGTAAAGCAGAGATAGGTGGTAGAGAGATGAGGGCCTTAGTGGACACAGGAGCATCTGTGTCATTGATGAGAGAGGAGATATACAGGCGGGTGAAACGGAAGAGAAGGTTACGAGAAGCGGACATAGAGATCACGCAAGCAGACGGGGCCCCCCTGGAGATAAGGGGGATGGTGAGGCTCCCGGTGAGGATTGGGAGGGTGAAAAGCACCCAAAATTTTTATGTAACCCCCCGACCCTATGTACAGAGGCAATCTTGGGAGAAGATTGGCTCCGGAGCCAGAGGGCCCAGATTGAGTTTAATCCTACTGTGTTGGTGGTGAACGGCGAGAGAACGCCATTGGGATGCCCACCAGAGGAAGAGATAACCATAGTGGTGGAGGAAGATGTAAAGTTACCTCCTAGGACCGCAGTGTCGGGAAAGGGTAGGCTAATGTCAGAAAAAACGGTACGGAGAGGACCTCTGCAGTTGGTCCCTGTAGAAGGAAAGGGCCTAGAGGATAACGAGGTAACCCTGTGCGAAACGGTAGTGGAGGCAGCCGAGTTGGTGCCCATTATGATGGTGAACCAGGCCCAAAAAGACTATCAAGGTTAGGAGAGGGAGAAGATAGGGAGAGCGCTTCCCCACGAACTCTGAATCGGGTGAGAGATGAGGAGGAACGAAGGAAGCTAGTAGAGCAAACAAAAGGAATCTTAGATGAGGATATATTAGCACCGGATGAATTTAGAACCAGAGTGGGGGGGTCTGTTAAGGAACAATCGAGATGTGGTGGCCCAGTCAGACAAGGAGCTAGGTCAGACCCACACAGTCGAAATGAAAATCGACACCGGAGACCACCCCTGTGAAATTAAAACCCTACCGAACACCTATACATAAAAAGACCCCTTGTAGAAGAGGGTAGAGGAAATGTTGGAAGCTGGGATGATCGAAAGATCGATCTCTCCTTGAGCTTCCCAATAGTAATAGTAGGTAAGAAAGATGGCGGCCACCGTTTCTGTGTAGATTTTAGAAAGCTGAATTCTATATCGAAGCCGTTGGCGGTGCCATTGCCATTGATAGACGACATTTTGGCATTATTAGGGAAGGCAAAGTACTTCTCTACGTTGGACTTGAGGTCCGGGTATTGGCAGGTAGCCCTGGATGAGGCTGACAAGGAGAAGGCCGCATTCGCGTGTCACCTGGGACTGTTTCAGTTCAGAGTGATGCCATTCGGTTTAGCTAATGCCCCGGGAGTCTTCAACAGCTAATGTCAATAGTGTTAGGAGGATATGAGAGCTTTTGCCATGGCGTATTTGGACGATATCTTGATATTTTCGGAGACAGTGGAACAACACTTTTTCATTTAGGACAGGTGTTGGGAAGGTTGAGGAAACACGGATTAAAATTGAAATTGTCAAAGTGTCAGTTTCTGAGGGAAGAAACTAGGTATTTAGGCTTCGTCATAAACGGAGACGGTATTAAACCCGACATGGATAAGGTAAAAGGTCATAAAGGGAAATGCAGAGCCTAAGACCGTGAGGCAGGTAAGAGGTTTCATAGGAGCTATAGGCTACTACCGACGCTTCGTCCCGGCATTTTCAAGAATTGCCATACCGCTGGTGGCCCTGACGAAGAAATACGCTAGGTTCAAGTGGACAGAGGACTGTCAACGAGCATTTGACTCGCTAAAGGAACAGTTGACCACCGTTCCACTGCTGACGTACCCAGACCTCAGCAAGCCCATGATATTATACACGGATGCCAGTGAGCAGTGTGTAGGAGCAGTACTTACCCAGCCGTGTCCTGATAAGGAAGGACCAGTGCCAGGCATACCCGAGGAAGTACCGATATACTTCCTCTCCCATAAGCTCTCAGAGACACAACAGAGGTGGCCAGTAATAGAGAGGGAAGCATATGCTATCATGTATGCTCTCCAAAAACTGGACTACTATTTAAACGGTGCGGTCTTCACTATAAAGACAGACCACAAGCCTCTGCAGTACCTATTGCAGGCAGAGTGGACAAATAATAAGAAAAATTCAACAGTGGGCACTTAAGTTAAGTGGCTACCACTGTAAGATAGAGTATTTGGCAGGAAAGGAAAACACGTGCGCAGATTTACTCTCAAGAATACCGAAACAACTGGAAGAAAGATCTGTAAAGGGTAGAACAGGGAGTAGATGATAAAGCCTATAGAATAGGAGTAATTAACTCTAATAAGCTAAAAGATCGCCCTATATTAGAATCGGACGAAGAAGGGACGCCCAGATAATAACCGATCCCTACTGGACAGAGGGAATTGAAAAGGAGCAAGCAGACAGTGAAATAGCTGCTCTGAGAGAGAAGGTGAAGGCAGGAGAGACCACCAAGTATGCCATAATAGAGGGAAAGGCTGTATTATCTCTCAGGAAGGGATGAAGAAGTCAAACCCAAGTTGTATGTGCCCAAAAGTTTAAGACCAGAGATATTGGAACAGTGCCACGAAAGGTTGGGTCACATGGGAATTGATAGGACATGTGATCTCATAGGAAGAAAGTACTATTGGCCCAAACTGTACGGAGAAGTCACTAACTATGTTCGGAGTTGTGTAGTGTGCCAGTCGCAGAGCAGAAGGCAGGAATTGGCACCCTTGGAGGAGACAGACGTACCCAACTTCCCCTTCGAGAAAGTGAGTATGGATGTATCAGGACCATATGGGGAAACTGCACAAGGAAACAACTATATAGTGAGTTTTGTCGATTGGCTAACAAATTGCCTGAGGCATTTGCAGTACCAGACAAGAAGGCCAGAACTGTGGCCGGGTTGATAATAAGCGAAATCTTCCCTAGGTATGGTGCCCCTGTGCAATTGGTAACAGATAATGGCACGGAGAATGTGAACAGCATCATGAGAGAGGTTTTGACAGGTTTGAATGTAGAGCACATAAAACATCCCATATCACCCCAGGGAAATGCTAAAGTGGAAAGGTTTCATAGAACCTTGGGAGATGTATTGGCCAAGTTGGTCAGAGAAAACATTGGAAATTGGGACTTGTATTTGACGCAGGCTCTGGCGGCCGTGAGGTTTACGATAAACGAAACCTCCAGATTTTCTCCTTATTTTTTGTTGTTTGGCAGAGACGTGGTCCTGCCTGTAGATAACCTACTGAAGCCCCGAAGAAGGTATATGGGAGAAGATCATCATCAACTATTGCTGGAACAGCAACATAAGATATTCGTACAGGCCAGAAGAAGAATAAAGAGGGCCCAGAAGAAAAGAAATGAGAGGGTGAATGCTGAAAGAAAGGTGGTAGAATTGAGGGTTGGAGACCCTGTCTACTATAAAATCCACCAGAGAGAAGGAAAACTAGACCAGAGATGGGAACCGTACTACCGGATAGTGGAGCAGACGGGCCCAGTATCGTATGTAATATGGGATCAAGTGGCAGGACGAGCGAGGAGGGTTCATGCCAATGATCTGAAGAAGGCTGAAATAGCTAACCTGGAAATGAGCGAGCCGAGGCCTAAGAAGACAAGGAAAAGGAAGGTAACTCTGGTTGAACCGGAAGAAATGGAGACGGAGGAAGACTCCGAAGAAGATGAGGAGATAGGTCAACTTGACCAGATAAACGAAGCAGTCCGAGTGACGGAGTTGGAACCCTCAGCAGGGGATTAGCGATGTTCAGTCGTCGACTGAATCAGTGCAGAGAAGACCCTGTGGAATCGCCATCGCACCCCCCATGTCCGAAGAAAAGGAAGAAAAGACGAAGAGGTCCAAACAAGCAGTCGAAGGCTTTAAAAAGAGGCACCCTGAACAGGACGAAGGGTCCAGCGAGTGGGAGGAGGAGGATCGAATACCCCTTTCCCAGCTTAAGGAAAGGATAAAGAACAGGAGAAGTTTACACATAGAGTCGAGATGTATCGAAGACATTCAAGGCGAAGACTCTAAACAGGAAGAAGAATTAGGGGATGAAGAAGAGGACAAGAAACCTCCTGGACGGGAGTTAAACACAGAAAGAAGGTTAGAGGTTGAACAGGAATCACCTCAGAAGATGAGATCAGGGAGGGAGAAGAACCCCAAATCTCAGTAGAACAAAAGGGCTGTGCAGAATAGAAGCATTTAGTGTCGACAGATAACGACACTGGCTCATCCAAAATCCTATTGGCTGACTATGGTAGATGTGAGTGGAGGGATGGAGTCGCGGGCTGCACCTCACAAGGGACGGAAGAAGATCATTGGCATTGTTGATTGATCACCAGTGGTGTCATGAAGTACGACCTTTGGGGTGGTCGCCACGCACACCTGACCAGACCATTCTGTCTGCTAGAGGTTAGTTAGAGGAGGGAGGAGCCGAACTAAGAGAAAAGTTATGAAATGATTGAGTGATGAGTCGGGCGAGACTAAGTGGTTGTTGAAGAATAACAACAAGAGAATTTGTTACCTTTCAGGAATGATAGCAAGGTACAAAGGTAGAAGCAGACTACATAGCATTAAATTCAGGGAGAACGAAATTCATGTTGCTATCAGCTGAAGAAGCTAGAAGGTGTAGAGATGATACCTGGGGACTTGTACCTCGTTGAGCCCTATCTATAAAACTGGTAACCGCAAACTGTGCATACTAGAATTGTTTGAAGGAAGGGAGAAGGAATCAAAAAGAATCTGCCAAGTAGAGGTATTAACAACCTCGGTATTACCACAAGCTATCAGTGTTTCAGACGGGGTGTGGGCAGTAGCCACACAGAAACATATCAGCCTGTCTGGGTATGTGGGGAGAGTCCACAAGGACATTAAGAATAAGACCACCGTTATCCCTGGTGACGCTACCCATGGGATGTTCGGCGGTTGGGGTGTCCATCTCCTTTATTATTACCAGATGGAAGAAAGGTATGAAGAAAAGATTCACTCATAGAGATGATTGGTAGAGGCTTAGTCAATTGTACAGAATTATGGAGCCGATAGTAAAGAGATTCTAATGTTACCTTAAATAAGATGCCAATTTTAATGAAGCCCATAGAAAAGATCGATATGGATCACTTAAGAGATAAGTTAAGTGCGCTGGGAGACGAAGGTGTAGCTTGGAAAAGAACGATGAGCAGATCGCGATAAATTGGTCAATAGTAATGGGTACATTCTTAGTTGTAGCCATCGGGGGTGTAATAATATGGAAGATTAAAAAAGAAAGGAGAAGATTAGCGAACGACAGTCTAGTGAGCATGCAACAACTCGAGAGGGAGATGCCGAGCGGTGTTCCTCACTCAGACAGAACTGGCGAAGAAATTGCTGGAAGACCAATGGAGGAGGCTGGCGTGAGACCACCACGTGCGGCGGAAAAACCTCCCACAGCAGAGAGGAAAAACATTGACCAAGAAGAACAAACCCTAAAGAACACATCTGCACCTACAGACACACGCACACATTTCATTGCATGTAGAACAAAAAGAAATGAAAAAAAGAACATTTCATTGCATGTAGATCAAAAAAAAATGAAAAAGAACATTTCATTGCATGTAGAAAAAAAAAATGAAAAGAACATTTCATTGCATGTGGAAAAAAAAAAATGAAAAGAACATTTCATTGAAGAAAAGAAAATGAAAAGAACATTTCATTGCATGTAGAACAAAAAAAAATGGAAAGAACATTACCCTTGCATGTTTAGAAACATGAGACAAATGCATGGTGCATGTTAAATGATGTAATTGGGTTCAAGGGTGTCATTTACGGGTAAATGACAAAGGGAAGAAGGAGGAAAGCACCTTGCATTTATTGGAAATATTCATAGAAATAAGTTAATTTTTCTTAGAAAACGGAAAATAACTGAGTTGAAAATAATTCACTAAGAATGTACTAGACGATCCTAAAGGAAGAAAAGAAAGAAAAGAAAAAGAAAGAAAGAGAAATGTATGACGCATGACCCAGTTGATGGTAGAAGATAGGTCTGCGTGTGGTTTTTTTTTAAAAACAAAGGGAAGAATAGAATTGGAAATAATAAAAGAGATCTTTTTTAAAAAAGACATGATATCGACCAGATGTCGGTCAGAGGCCTCTGACCGACTCTTTGCGAGAAAAACCCTTATCAATTTGGAGTGAAGAAATTTTTCTTTTTTTTTTTTGAACAATAGAAACGAAATTTTTGATCTGAGAGAAAGTGTCTTTGGGTTGGGGAAGTGACTGGTGAAAACGATATACGGAATTGACCTGTTAAGAATTGGACACCCACGTTAAGAAAGTAGAGATATTTCGACCTAGATAATTAAGATTTTCGACTATCAGGTAAAAACAAAAAGTAAAAAAGAAGAGCAATTGTTTTTGGACCACAGAGGGCGCCAAGAAGGCGGAAAAGAACCTTTTCTAAAGTCAAGACTAATTAGCAGCGGGCTGTTTGACAAAGTCCAGGTGAAAGAAAGCTAAAGATTGTCATTTTGCGTACGTGCAAAAAGGTGCGAAATCGGATTTTTTTTTTTTTTAAAACCAGCACGAGGTAACCACACCCGCCAACAAAAGGGAGAGGGTGTTCGGTCAATAACAATTGGTCGAATACAATCACGTGACCGCGGAAGAAGAAGGAAAGAAAACCTCGATCAATAACTGTTGGACGAGGCGGTCACGTGGGCTGCGGAAAAGAAGAGAAAGAAAGGTTCGATCGGGAACGATTGGTTGAGAGCGATCACCTGACATGAGAGAGACTAAGAGAAATAGATATGCGCCGCCCCCCAAGAGCACTGTGAGAAAGTGGGGTGAAAACAATAACGATAATGGAAAGTCAAAATTAATACGACTTTTGAAATTATCGAGAAAACCCTGACGCCGACAGACCCACCCCAGTTTGTTGCGGCGTCAATATAAGCAGGACCCCAGTCGACAGAAATCAGTTTGAGTTGGAGATGCAGCCGGAGTTGGGCTGAGTTGCAGCAGGACCGCGGGCAGGGGAAGATCCTGAACGCGGACATAAGTTGATTCCTCGCCCCTTTGCGGAAAAAAGAACCCTCAGACAGAAGGACTTCCAGCCCAAGTTGAAGACAAGAAATCTTCCACCGAATTGAAGCAAGAAATCTTCCACTGAATCGAAGCAAGAAATCTTCCACTGAATCGAAGCAAGAAATCTTCCACTGGGTTGAAACAAGAAATCTACCAGTCTAAACAGAAGAAGAAGAAGAAATACAACTCAAGTCGGAGAGAAGAATCAACTGCGAATGATCGATAGAAATTAGCCCCAGTGTCGAACTGAACCACACTCCGACATACATACATGATTCTAGAAAGTAGGTAATTCGACATTTTTCTATTGTGTGATAGAAGCTTGGTGCCATAGTCCACAGAGCGGGTCGGGAATTGAGAACAATTTTGTTTTTTATGTAACGGACTTTAAGATATAAAAGGTTGTTACCCTTTTTATCAGCAATTTTGTTTGGTGTCGATTTTTTTTTTTATTTTATTTGTGTTTTGCCACCCCGTCGGACTCAACTTGTATCGGCCCCGATCCCTGCTGGTCCCGTCTGTCTAAGATCTAAACACAGCGTGGGTAGACAGACCGGAGATCGGTATAGTTGCTTTAGTGACCAGGTATTGGAAGCGAGTCGGGAAAGGCGAGGCTGGTGATCATCTGACCAAAGGGTTGGAGCGGCACGCTTGGACCCAGGAGGAACGACCAGGAGGAGCGACGTCACCGTTGGCGCCGTAACCAAAGGATCCGACACTGGGCCAGGTGTGTAACCGTCACATTTCAATAAAGTTCAATTTTCCCTCTATACTGTTCCCATTTGAAAACTTTGATTCACCGTTCTCTTGATGGTTTTTTGAATGGACTTTGAAGATGGAAGCGAGAGTATGAATGGTGATACCATTACTGAAGGCCTGAATGATCTTTTTTCCTCTCACGATTGCTCATTTGGGAAGACAGTCGGACTGATACAAAATGATTTTAACCTATTCTCTTTCTTGCTGAATAACTTAAAATGTGTTTTCCGTGATTCTTACAAAAATGGTGTCAAAATGACCAAGCTTTTTTGCATTTTCTGAAAACCTGGAAAAAATAAACTCAATTAGTCTATTGTTCTCTTTAGATATTAAACAATTTGTGGTATGGATAATTATGCTGTTAGACGATTTGGATAATTTTGCTCTTATTGTATATATATATATATATATATATATATATATATATATATATATATATATATATATATATATATATTAATAATCAGTTGTCTGGGTGACTTATACCATTTTATGACTCGGTCTGGTGAGGCAGTTGTCTGGATGAAAAACTACCAGACGAATTTTTTATGATGTATTGAGTTTTTTCCTTTACACACACACACACACACACACACACACACACACACACACATAAACACACACACACATATATATATATATATATATATAATTATTTATTTAAAACTATGATTCAAATTTACATAAGATATATATATATATATATATATATATATATATGGAAGTGCGTCACGGTTTAATGGATTAGAAATTGAGAGCGGACATTTACTTACACAAATACCCTTTTGGTACGGTATAAACCATCCATCCATTCCCTAGCTAAATGAGTATAATAGCAGAAGAGACTTGGTTCTTAAACTTTATTGGCAATCAGTCAACCAAAAAAAATAGTAGGCAACCTACCAAGGAAAAAATCTGCCTAGTCAATCATGTATCGAAATGATCGCCTAAGCGTATATCACTTACGTCTTTAACTGATTTTTATATATATATATATATATATATATATATATATATATATATATATATATATATATATAAATATGTGTGTGTGTGTGTGTGTGTGGATGTGTGTGTGTGTGTGTGTGTGTGTATTAGGAAAGGGTTAACGTGGGAGAGCAGAATCTATTTTAAACTTTTCTTTGTACCACTTACTTTAAAAATACATGGGCTGAGATTTTTATTCAGAAAAAAAGTCCTCGTGTGAGACGTTTATTTCAACGATGCCTCTTACATTATATGACTGGGGTTACTGAGCTCGATTACATAAAACATCATATCCACCCCGATACGATTGTCATTTAAAACACCTCATTCAGTAAACATCGACTTTAATGGATCTCCAGGTTTTTTTGGAATGCACTTTTATAAAAACTTAAAAAATCTTTTGACTTAATAACAGAGTTTGGTTAAAAAAAATGACGTAAAAATGTCGTTTTTCGACGTATTTTTAAAAAACGACATCGAAAAAACGTCATTTTTTGCACCAACCTAATATTTAAGTTATTTCATTCTTTTTCGCTTTGTTTAAAAAAACAAATCCGAGTCAACAGGTTAAGTCATTTTTAAATGGGGTTGATTTTATTTTAGTGGCAAAATCAACCTCTACGGGTTACTTAATACCGAAATCTAAATATTTTGAAAGCAATATTATGGCTTCAACTAAATATATTTTGAACGCATTTGTACGTAACAAATACCATGGTTATTTTTCTTTAAAATTGTATTGTTTAATTTTACTATAAATATTTATTGTTGGTAATTTTTATATAACAATATATTGCTGGTATTTTTACTATCAAAATGTACGTTTAAATAATTTCATACTGTTTTTTTTTTGTTTGAAGTGGGGTCACTGTTTACGCATAGATGGGTTTCTTTTTATTTCAGACAAACCGATAATGCCACTTGTTCGCAGGGGTTATAAGGAAAACAAAATGAAAATGAAAGAGAAGACTGATTTATTATGGATTGAGGATATTTTATAAAAAAATTAACAGTTTTCAATAAAAACTGAATAGTTAAGGCGGTTGACCTTTTATTTATTTTATTTTTGCGATAGCATTTATTATCAAAAAAAATTTGAAAATATGGAAGGTAGTTCCACAGTAAATTTTTATGAGAAAAGAAACTGTTGGAATAGATTTTGGCTTTTCATTTAGCTATTTCGACAGTAAAATGGTGGGATATAGTCGCCAGTCTAATTATTTATGAATTCAAAAATCTGGACACCTGTTTAAAAAAACCTCGTCAGAGCATCAATAATGAAAATATTTTTATTGAAAAAAAAAACAGATATATTTACGTTTAAAGAATGTGATTGAAGTCGAGATAAAGAATCAGGATCGGTTACATTATGATCCTTATTTGAATTTTGTCAAGAAACAAAAAAATATATTAAGCACCAGGTCAAATATGGCAAGGATTCAATGCACGGACGAATGGTAGATTTTGTAAAAATGCCAGGAAGAATTAGGTGGATAAATAAAAACGGAAATTATTTTGACACAACTCAATAAAATATCAATGTGTCGTCATATTGTCAAAATAAGCCGTCAGTGAACGAGAGAACAAGCTTTGTATCATGTTGGAATTGTCTTGAAATCCTATCCGATTCAGAGCCCAAATAGAAAAAAAAAAATGATGAAAAATATTTTGAAGTTCTTTAGAAGTTCAGCCGACCTTTCTTTTTGAACGCTCTTAATTTGAAATGCCAAGATGTTTACTCGAACTAAATCACATTTTTATAGGAATATTTTATAATGCGTTACAAAGCAGGGGCAATGAACTGCACTATTTTTGTGTGTACAGCATATGTTATTTCTCACGTTCACTTAAACGGAATGCGGCACAGGGACGATTTTAACGTTAGGGTCCTACCTGTACATGGGATTTTACAGATAAAGATATTTCTAACATATCTTCTACTCTTAAAACGCCAAACGAGAACTGTTGTCTGGAGATACATTTACACTCTCCACCCAAAGCTTAATAATGATAAACGAATTGCATTTAAACTCCGATGGGATTCTGAATGGGTCAGGTAAATCAATACGAATATTCAATATTATGGAAAAAAGTTTTGGGACGTCGTTATTCCAATAACGACATTTAATAAATATTCGGGAAATTTCCATCTACATCTAATTAAAAAAAAAAAATTCAACCCAGGTAAGGCAATAAAGCCAATAGGACGCAAGTTTTTAGTGAACTTCAAAAAAATGACAAAAAAAAAAAAAAAAAAAACATTAAGAAGAGAGAACAATAAAAGAACAGGAATTAAGAAGACAGAAGATAACGATTGACATTGACCTTCAAAATTTAAGAAGACAGTTCCAAAAAACAAGAAGAACAAGAAAGAAACTTTTAGATTTTAAATATTTAAATGTAAAATTGAGACCTAACTGACAATCTAGTACTTTGCTTAAATTTATGTATTCTAAGTACCAATCAAAAGGAAAGCTCATCAGAACAATAAAGGCTGAAATGAGAAAAAACTGTTATTAAAACATTCCACTCATACCTTTTATTCCGATTACATCGTCTGTCTGAAACTCGTGTACGTAAATGGCGTATTTTATGAAGAACCGATTTAAGAATGGAATAAGAATAACAAGAACTTTCACTATGTATCATTTAATGTAATAATTATTAATAACAGGATTACGTGTCATCTACATGAATAAATACGTATGTCAGTGTGTCACACGTTTTCAATTTTACTCCCTAGTTGCCGTAACACAACATAAACTATTTTGGAATAAAGCCAACTCCGTGAGCAAATTAAAAACATTCAGCGCCGGATCCGGAAGTACAAACCTGAAATTTTGGATTCTCAAGTTTTCATTACTATGATTGTTTTCGGTAATTTTTTAGGGAAAACAATTGATGAATCCATCGAAAGTCACCCATGAAAAAAAAAAAAATGTACGGAAATTAAGGCAATTTACGTTTACATCAAATTGTCTTTTAATTATATGGCGGCAGAAGAACAGGAATTGAACTTTTTAAAAGGTAAGTTTATATAAATAATACTTAAATGCAGCGATAAATTTTGAGTTCTATCTTGTATATTTACTGGTGTTTTACTGATACGGTGGCAGTATTTATCGCAAAAAGAAATCTTCCGCCAACAGACGGCTAGATTGCAATCAAAAGAGCCAAATTTGCACCGAGGAAAAGAAAATCCCGTGCAAGTGAAAAACCCAGATCAAACGGCAGCCAGAAGAGCTTCAATGCTGAGCATACTAAGGATAAGGGATTGTTATGGTCCGGTTCCTTGTACCACGGTGATAGTCCAAGGTAGAACCAATAAAGAAGAACTCGAACACGTATATGGAATAACACAGATATATTACAAACAGGAATATATACAGAGAAGTAGAAAGTGTTAGTACGAACAATCAGGTTTAGTAGGGAGAACAATGTAGTCTCGACCAGTATCACTATTCAATGTCTTGCAGTAATTGTTTGAACGACTCTGTTTCGGACTGCCTCTGACTCGACTGACTAACTCGCTTGAACTGACTGACTGACGGACTTCTGACGGACCTTACCCAGACTTCAGACTGAACTCTCTGCTTCTTCTTGAGGCACAGTATTTAACGTGAATAATAGTCCATTATATTACTATGGGTAAGGTCCCATAACATTTAACTCCCAGACTGCTGAAGAATCCGAAGGCCCAAACAAGATAAAAACTTAATTCCTGCCGATAGGACGGCTTTTAAGCTAGTCTGCTATATATCTACTCAATATGTTTCAGGGATTAACAGTTTGTTGAATGCTAAACTTTTACAACCACATCACGCTGAAACACCGGTTTCTCTACGATTAGCGAAGTTAAGCAACGTCTCGCCTGTCAGTACTTTGATCCAAATTGATTTAAATGGGAATACCAGCTGTTATAAACTTCGATGTGCCGATAATGGCTCGGAATTGTGAATTGAGAGCCGAGTTCCAATCCCCGTTGGTTTTTTTTATATTCTTTTACGCGGGGAACGTAAATAAACAAATAAATAAAATAACAGACAATTAAAAACTGTCCCACGCAAAAATAGCAACAGTCTATGGCAATCAATCCAACGATTAGAGGAATAAATAGTTTTATCTTCCCAGACCAAAACAAAATATTAAATAAGCGACCTAAACAAATCCCTACAATTTTTTAAAAGTTAATAAAACTTTGAAAACGAAAAGAATAAATAAATATAAAGTGAAAATGAAAAACAAAACAAAAAAAACAAGTAAAAACAAATTTAACCTAAATAAATAAACAAGCCAAATTAACCGTCAGAATAGATTACCCACAATGCACCACTGACCTATATATATATATATATATATATATAGTCGAGAAAAATCCAACATTCGCGGCTTGACGATTGTATCTAGCATGAAACAGCCTGTCGCCTCTGAGTGTTGACTTCAATGTTCACTTCTATATTTATATTTACATACGCTCTATCTCTGATAATGAGCAATTTATCCCGTAAATATAGCACACTTTTAATATATATATATATATATATATATATATATATATGCCATAGTAACATAAATAGTAAAATATTTGTTAAAACTGAATGTATTAGAAGTGTTCAATACAAAGTTGGAAGACCAGTCTTGCAGTTTAATATTTGGAAAGGATGAACCCTGGCCAGAACACACTGCCGCAGTTTCGACCTCTCCGGTCTCCTCAGGTTGTTTGTTCAGCAAATCGACTACACGAAGATCAAAAACTTAAGCGCTTTTGAAACCGAAAGTAATCGGGGGGTAAAAAAAAAACAATTAACTTTAACCAGGTTCAAATAACCCCAAGCTGAACTTCTAAAAATGTCTGCATTTGGTCATGATCTCTGTTGATTTTATATGTTACTATAGCCAGTTTCTCTTCTTGGTATAGCCTACACGTATTCTCGACTATAATGTTAGTCTTTAAAAAAGAATTAAAATGCTCCATTTAATGCTTAAATTTTTACTATGTTTCTTCCTAAATTTATAAATAGAAACTTGTTAGTTTCGTTATATATATATATATATATATATATATATATATATATATATATATATATACATCATACTTACTATAAAAGCCAGGGTGTGTGTGTGTGTGTGTGTGTGTGTGTGTGTGTTCGTTTATATATTGGATCATTTTTCCTACATTTTCCAACCGATTTTAACAAAACTTCACAGGACTACATAAAATTACCTTGCGGTTGTTTTGACAGCGCAAAAAAACAAAAAAAAAAACAATTGTTTTTGCACGAAATCAATTTGAAAACACGAAAGAACAATTGCTGTCACGAGAACGAAAGAAGGGACAACTCATATTGAGTTATACTTATTATAAAACCCAGAAAATCACCAAATGTGTGTGTGTGTGTGTTCTCTTTTTCATTTATATATGGGATCGGATTTTCTACATTTTTCAGTCGATTCCCACAAAACATCACTTTTTTCTTTGGCAGGTAGTGTTTCTTATTGTCTTGCACATTTTCTTTCTTTGTACATTCAGAATGCTTTAAAAATTCCATTTACAAGACAATTGTTTATAATAAAATTCTATTCAATCGATAGACTCTTAACGATTGAAAACAATGTTTTTGTTTGAGCTTGGGTTTGACCACTTCGTAAAAAAACAAAACAAAAAAAAAACAAAACGAAACAAAAAAAAAAAACTAACTAAGAGATGCGTGTCCGTCAACCTTAAACAATAATCGTTGTCAATTTTATTTTTCAGTCTTTATGATGTTCGATACTTGATCTGTCTCTTACTGTTACATCCCCGGGCAACGCCGGGCTTTACTGCTAGTACATATATAATATATATGAGTGTTTGTGTCTATTTCAATTGATGTGAAGGTAGTGTGACGGTTATTGACGCAAAAAGTGGAATCGCCATGTGGAGTTCACATTCTGGTCTACTCTGCTTTGTTTTCTCGCAACATTGATTTGGAATAGGCATTAATCTGCCTTTCTCTTGCTTTTTTTCTTCCTGAATAACAATATAAATCGGGCTTTCTTCCTTTGGCTCGCAGCCAGCTCAGTTGTAAACTGAACTGCTGGTCGCTTATACATCAAATTCACAAGAGAATATACAAGTGTGCATATATATACAACTTGTCGCAAAAACGACAATTTTTCTGAAATTCAATCAGCAGATTTGTAATAACTGCATTATAGATCTATACCAATCTAAACGCTACATGTACCCGGTTTCTATGTGTCTTTTCCAAATATGAGTTTCATTTTTCCAGAATATCCAGACATGTCAGGAAGAAATGAGATCAATACAATCCTCGTTTAAACTGAGTAATATCTAATAAGAAAACTGTAAAAAAAGTGATGGTGAAGCTGAGAATATAACTTTCTTGCGTCTTTGAGTGGCATAAGCTTTGCAGAGAGGGTCGGAATAACAGGGAAATTAGTGGAAATCTCGTTGACCCCAAGCAAGAACACTTCAATACCAAAATTGATTCAGGCAGGTCACAGAATGTGAAGGATTATTGCGAAACTCGTACTGAATAATAATAATAAAAAAAATCAAATCGGTGAGTACGAACTTGTCAGGACATTTCACCGTGTACTTATGCTTAAAGGTTGTGTAGAAATTCTTTTCTGAAACCGCAGGATTCAAGTCGTGTACGTGTCCTATGTTACCGGAAGAGCTTGAATTTCATCAGTAGAGATTAGACGTAGGTTTTCTAGTACGATAACTAAAATCAATCGATAGAAACTGCGGAGAAAGACAAAACCACACAGAATAAAGGACTGCTTGTCCAAGACCAAGACCCAGATCATATTCACCCAGCTTTGGGGACAATAAAATGCACATTGCGAATATTGTATCATATAAATGCTAATCTCCGTGCATCAGAACAATGGCCTTGCACACGCGGCTCCTAATCATCTCTCAGTTCCTGGCTGACAAACAGACTGCGACTTTGGACTATGCACTGCTCTCTAGATTTAGCACCAAATATCTTCTGATATATATTCACAAGCTAAAAGTATTCTAAAACGAACAGATCACGATCGTGTAGAAATATCAAGAGATCAGGAAATGTAATTCTAAGAGTTCTATGTGGCGTGAAGGAAAAGAATTTAACAATTCATTATATTACATTTTGAAGAGTATAATAAGAAAAAGTTTCCTGCTATTTAGTCGAGTGAAAGGATTATAAATACATTCCAGTTTCGTTTCTACTACTTTATTATTGTATAAGACTAAGTTTCGTTGCCGACACTGTGGTTTGAAACTAGATCGTCAGTGAGCAACAAGGGCGATTCCATTAAGTAGATCACGTGGTCATAAATAAAGTGAAAAAATACTAAGTAGCGTAAGGATCACTGTTCACTCTTCTTGTCTGTTTACTATCACTATACGTTCACTCTTTCTACTACTATACGGATTACGATTCTCTTCTGATCATTATACTATTTGTCGATTACTACTTTAAACAAATATTACTAATGCGGTTATTATTGGAATGCGTTACTATTAGTGCCGACGTCTACGAAATCTCGAATATAACATGCATTTTTGGAAGTAATAACAAGCTTTTGCTTGACATAGCAAAAGTGACAAGCGAAACCGAAAAACATCACAAAAATATATATATATATATATATATATATATATATATATATATAAAATCAATCAATAAATTATAAAAATTTATAAACGGAAAAAGTTTAGGAATATTTTTTGTAGATTACCATTTTTAGAACTTATTTTGATCGTGACACTTGTCAGAATCTGGAAATATTGATTTTTTTTAAATCGAATAGAGGGCGCGATTTTTGTAATATCGATACAGTATTAAACCAGTGACGCATTTTTATCATTTAATGAGACTTAGGATAATTTACTTCGCTGTTATTTACAAATGCCCAGTTTAAAACTGCTGACATCATTTATAATACATTTTTTTTCAGTTTTTTCCATAAATTATTTTTTTAACATTTAACTTTTTGTTTTTATAAACTAATTTAGATAGAAGAATATTTTTTCAGGGAACATGAACAAACATTATATATATATATATATATATATATATATATATATATATATATATATATATATATATATATAAATGCACTATGTTTTTTATAAAACTGATGTCTCATAATCATTTTTTAACAGTGATCATATTACAATTTTTGTTGTTGTTGTTAATAAAGATAAGGGCAACATTCCGAGCGGTATAAATAATTACAATACCTAATTTCAGTTAAGTCCAATAACTCTGTAAAATCAAAGATTGACTTGATACTACATCGATATTATAAACAAAACTCCCTTCTAAATCATTATTTTTCGATTATGACAAACGCTAATGTCTAAGCAAGGTGTAAAGAATGCTAATCTATAAAAATTATTCCCCAAAATGTTTTCCTATTATTTTTTTTCTTTTACAAGTGGACCAGTTTACTTAAGTAGTTCCCACTCATCAACTAGAATAGACAATATCGTCCGCTGAACATTTTCATCCAGCCCAGCGCATTCAAGACGCCAACGTTGTTATTTTTCTCGTTCGTCACAGTAAGCGTTCAAATTATAAAAGTTGAGATATCGAACTCCCAGTCGTCACAAGATGGTGCAGATCAAACAATAATTTAGCGGTGTATAGTCAAATGTCTGGCTGAGACTCTCACCCGAGAAATCTCCCTTCAAGACCGTCACATCAAAAGCGACAGTCCTCGCCAACCATCTGAGGAAGACCCGTGGTGGCAAGGGAACGCCGTTTGTTTTTGTCTTACCGCTGGGATTTGAATTATCCAATTGAATCATACGAAAAGAAAAGACAATCTATTATCGTTGAAGGACGGTTTGATATGCAAGAAAGATGTGTGCATGAAAGTCTTGATAAGTATCTGGGAATCGTGTGTAGGTTTTTATTTTCTTAAAAATCTACGCGCATGATAGATAATTAAAATATTCAAACCAGTTGGAACTTTAGATTCTACGCTTTTATATCGCCCCCGCAATGATGTTACAGAAAGACATAAAACCTATTCAAACTGTTATGATTCTAATTATTAGATGCAATGGATCAAGAAAGAGACAAGGCCGGGTCACATAAGATAACCTTATTTCCAACTTTTTTTAAATAAGGAATATCAATTAGGCGCATTGTCACGACAGAGAAATCCGGTAATTTGCCAGGGTTTATATAGATTTCAGGAATGAAAAAGCAACTCTTGTCGATATTTAAGGAAAATTCAATAAAATGTTGGTTGATTTTGTTTAGCAATTTCGAAGTATATTTACTTCATTCTAAAATATATTTAAAAGGAGGACCTACATACACGTTATATATATATATATATATATATATATATATGAGAGAGAGAGAGATGTGTGTGTGTATATGTAGTATGACCATAGAAATCAATAGTCCATAAAGAGCATCAGTTTCACGCCTTAAGCGATCATGAGAAGATGTGTTTCGCCTTTTTGTATAGGGTCTCTGTTTTTAAACAGTCTACCCCCGATGTTTAGGATTCTTTAGTTATAAATATAGAAAATTCTTTCTCTCTCTCTCTCTCATATATATATATTTTTAATCTTTACTGTATTTAGTTTATTAAACAAAATAATAAAACTTAGAGTGGGGGACTTATTCTATAACATGCACTATCTGCCATAAGAAAAGCATGAGAGAAATCACGAGGAATTTAAATAATTGATTATATGAACACAAAAGAGATATTTCACAAAATGACATACGCAGTGCATAGATTGCTCACCGTAACTAGTCTGACCATAATTTCGATTACCCCCCCCAAAAAACAAAAACAAACGGTGCTTTAATTAAAAGAGGAAGCAACCTTATAGTGCGAAAGTGTTTTGATCACTCGACCCTTCACAGTAAATTTGCGTCCAGGTTCTTACAAAATGTCATCTTTCTTGGCAGATCTTCTATTATCCCAATGTGAGATACTTAATAATAAAAAATGATGAAAACAAAACCGTAAGGATAGTGGATAAAATTGGTTAGACATTTTTAAAAATTCAGCGTGTTCTTTAACTGATCTGGAAACACTAACAATTGCTTTAGGTGGGAAACAATGCAGGCTGAATACGTGTGATCATTCATGTCCAAAGAAAACACTGGAGTAAATAAAAAGCTTTTGGAAATAAAAAGACGACAAAATATGCTGAGATTTTTATAGATTGCGGACATTATAAGTAAAGTAACAAAAAAACCTATTCAAGATTTCTGTGAATAATTTTAACGATAACTTACTAGATATTAA
>CAHIKZ030001875.1:30000-37500 GCA_903632075.3 Acanthosepion pharaonis
CGCTTGCTACGGAGTCAAAATTCGCCATACCAAGGGCATTGATCTATTTTGTTGTGCTGTTCAGATCCAGTACATCATCAGATGACTTAGATTAGGTGGAGTGTTTGAAAGTTGGGGGTTTCACTGGGTTGGGAGAATGAAGGGTGGTCAGAGAAAGCGGAAGAGGGCGCCGATTGGGTAGAAAGGGGATGGAATAAATCTGGATGAACAAAGATGTGGTCAATAAAAGCAGGGATGCCCGAAATGACAGAAAGTTAAACGCTCAGAGAAGGATGAGTTAAAAAAAAAAACAACAAAGAAAAAAAAAAGAAAAAAAAGACTGACAGAGAAAAACTGAAAAAAAAAATCAAAATAGAGACAAATAATAAGGGGGGTTAAAATGTCGGAAGGTAAAATGAAAGAGGGGGAAAAGAGAGAGACAGAGACAGAAGTGAGAGTGAAGAAGATGGGGAGTAAAATAATAAGAGGGAAGAAATCAAGTGAGAAGAAAAATATAACATGCAGATTTTTTATGGTATGAATTATAGAGAGAGGGAGAAAAAATGGAAAGAGACAAAGAGAGAGGGAAGAGTAGAAGGAGTCGGGAGATAGGGAGGTGGGGCAAATAGAATGAAACAGAGAGAAAAGTGTGCAAAGGAGAGCGAGAGTAGAGGGAAAAGAGAAAGAAACATGAAACAATGGCGCAAAATGAAACACGAAAGAGAAGGAAAAAAGACACGAAGAAGGGAGAGAAAATGAGGCTAAACGAGAGAGATATGGGTGAAGAGAAAGAGGCAAGTGAGGAAAAGAGTTAAAAATAGAGATACGAAAGAGAGAAAGAAGATAAGAAAAAGTGGAAGACAAAGAGGACGAAATCTTAGAAAAGAGGAGAAACGAGAAAGAGAACGAGAAAGAGAATGCAAGGAAGAGACGAAGAGAAAGAGAGGCGAGAGAATTGAAGGAGACACCAGTGAGATGATTAAAGTAAAAAAAAAAATAAATGAAAGAGGGGGAGCAAATAGAGAGTGGCGCGAGAAAGAGGGGGAGCAAATAGAGAGTAGCGCGAGAAAGAGGGGGAGCAAACAGAGAGTGGCGCGAGAAAAGGGGGGGCAAATAGAGAGTGGCGCGTGAAAGAGTGTGGAGCAAATAGAGAGTGGCGCGTGAAAGAGTGTGGAGCAAATAGAGAGTGGCGCGTGAAAGAGTGGGGAGCAAATAGAGAGTGGCGCGTGAAAGAGGGGGAGCAAAGGAGAGTGGCGCGTGAAAGAGTGGGGGAGCAAATAGAGAGGCGCGTGAAAGAGTGGGGAGCAAATAGAGAGTGGCGCGTGAAAGAGTGGGGAGCAAATAGAGAGTGGCGCTTGAAAGAGTGGGGAGCAAATAGAGAGTGGCGCGTGAAAGAGTGGGGAGCAAATAGAGAGTGGCGCGTGAAAGAGTGGGGAGCAAATAGAGAGTGGCGCGTGAAAGAGTGAGGAGCAAAAGAGAGTGGCGCGTAAAAAGTGGGGAGCAAATAGAGAGTGGCGCGTGAAAGAGTGGGGAGCAAATAGAGTGGAGCGAAAAGAGGAGGAAGCAAATAGAGATTGGCGCGTGAAAGAGTGGGGGGAGCAAATAGAGAGTGGCGCTTGAAAGAGTGGGGAGCAAATAGAGAGGCGCGTGAAAGAGTGGGGGGAACAAATAGAGAGTGGAGCGAAAAAGAGGAGGAAGCAAATAGAATTGGCGCGTGAAAGAGTGGGGAGCAAATAGAGAGTGGCGCGTGAAAGAGTGGTGAGCAAATAGAGTGGCGCGTGAAAGAGTGGGGAGCAAATAGAGATTGGCGCGTGAAAGAGTGGGGAGCAAATAGAGAAAGTGGCGCTTGAAAGAGTGGGGAGCAAATAGAGTGGCGCGTGAAAATTGGGGAGCAAATAGAGTGGCGCGTGAAAGAGTGGGGGGAGCAAATAGAGTGTGGAGAAAAAGAGGAGGAAGCAAATAGAGATATGCGCGTGAAAGAGTGGGGAGCAAATAGAGAGTGGCGCGTGAAAGAGTGGGGAGCAAATAGAGAGTGGCGCGTGAAAGAGTGGGGGCAACAAGAGAGTGGCGCGTGAAAGAGTGGGGAGCAAATAGAGAGTGGCGCTTGAAAGAGTGGGGAGCAAATAGAGTGGCGCGTGAAAGAGTGGGGAACAAATAGAGTGGCGCGTGAAAAGTGGGGAGCAAATAGAGAGGCTTTTGAAAGAGTGGGGGAGCAAATAGAGAGTGGCGCTTGAAAGAGGGGGGAGCAATAGAGAGTGGCGCGAGAAAGAGTGGGGAGCAAATAGAGAGTGGAGCGAAAAAGAGGAGGAAGCAAATAGAGAGTGGCGCGAAAAGGAGGTGGGAGAAAATAGGAGGAGACACGAGAAAAGCAAGAAGAATACATTGTCGAGGAGGGGCACGTTTTGAGGAGGAAGAGACGAAAATAAAGAGAAGAGAAACCCGAAGAAGACACCAGTGAGATGGGTAAAATAAAAAAAAAAAAAAAAAACTAACTGAAAGAGGGGGAGTGAACGGAGAGTGGCGCGAGAAAGTGGTGAGAAGAGAAATAGATCCAAGAGAGTGAGAAGTAGTATTGTGGTAGCCAAATAATTGGTTGGGTTTATTATATAAATTTTCTACTTAATAACTGAACTAACTTTTACCCAACCCAATAAATATTGGATGCGAAGTCAAAAAGAATGATATCCACAAAAAGGAAATGAGAAAAAGCGGAACAGAAAGCAGAATAAACAAAGGAAACTAAATACTGTCGAATAAAGATCGACGAAAAGAAAAGAGGGAAAAAAACCTTTTTTTTTACGAGAAATTTTTAAAGTCTACGAGAGAGAAGAATGCACAGTGAATCCCAAAAAGGTAACAGTGAGACATTTGACAGCAGTTTGTCTCGATTGTCAAGCGGCTCTCAATGGGGAAAACATAAGATAGAAAGAAAAACATGAAAAATGTTCATTTACTCTGTACAAATGAGTTCACCCACATATTATCTATAGAAGTACTTTTAAAAAGATGTTTTATTAAATAGAAGGGGCATGCTGTATTTCTTTTGATATGATTATCATGGCGTCGATTAAATCGTTTGAATGTCAGGTGGAAACTTTTAAAGGAACTACTTGAAATTATATCTACTGTTCCAACATTTTTTGTCATGGTTCATTGGTTGTTATAAAAAAAAAAGGAATGAAGTACTAATTATCCATAGCCGTGGGGGAGAAGAAGAGGATTCATACCTTTCCCAAAGGTAATAACACGTAAGTGAATGTAATGGATTCGACTGGAATTCGAACTCGGCTCTCCGATTCCTCAATCCAAATCGTTATCCATTACTCACAAGATAATCACAAAGTCATAACGCACATGACCTACCCGTTTTATTTAAACAATATTCTCCTGGAGACAGTTTCAAATTGCGCCTTCTTTTTGTTCCCATATATCTAATCCATAATTCACGATCACGCGTCGTGTTACTCATTAGAGTCGTAAGGCCACCATATATACTTGCAGCCGCAATCGAAGTGTTATGTCTTGAGCAAGACAGCCTGACAGACCCCAAATCTCCAGGCTGGTTTGAATTCAGATTTTTTCCTTCTCTAAAACCGGTTGCCACCCAGTCTGCACTGCTATTTTCCCATAGATGGGCTGAAGAGAAGAGCTGGATTCATACCATTCATAAGCATGTAAGTGAATGTGACTGGAATTCGAGCTCTGCTCGCCGACTGTTCAAACCGAGCCGCAATACATTATTCCACCGTATCTCCAAATTTATAATTTTGAAATATAAGAATTTCACTGAACATATATTTTAAATTTCTCAGTTTTCATCTGAAATAAAGGAAATACGAAACTCAACAAATGGTAATAACAATATCAGCAGCCCATTTATATGGAAATATTTGGTATTCATCCACGCAGTAGTCAGTAATAATGTCTATTGAAATTTCAAAAAAACTATTTCTATTGGGTTGGTGCATAATTATCAGGCGTTTTTAACAATATTTATTATGAAAAAAGAAACAAGAATTCAACAATATCATTTTTAAATTTCGGAGCATATGATTATCGACACGCGTGTTTATAACCTGAAAATAAAATAATATTTTTATTAAAGAAGTAAACAAAACAGCAATTTTTATTAACAGATAACTCGCCTACGAAAAATGCCTGGTAATTATGCACCAATCCAATATTAGTATATTTTTCAGAAAAATAGGTTTCTCAAGTACAGTAACTTATTGCTTTTCCAATTTTGATGGCATCTTCCTAACATTTCTTTTTATTTTGGTTAAGTGGAACGTCAGAATATTTCACTTACATGTGCTATCCATTTTAGTTGTGGCATTTGCTAACAGTCCGCAAGTAATGTGGTTTCTTTTATATTATAGTTATTTGTGATTCTGTAGCGCCAGTTCAAAGGTTTTTGTGAAGGATGATCCTCTTTAAGAACAGGCTTTATTCGCTCGAACCCATTATCCGTGGACGATGTTGTTTATAGCTTGGACTTTAGATATTTATGTACGTGTTTGGTACCATCTGTGACGTCCACATAAAAGACTCGATTTGAGAAGTCTATTTAAGAACATGACAAGTTTAATGATCAAAATACATGGAACAAAAGCAGGAGTCACTTAAAACTGACGCTTGGATAACATGGATTCATAAAAATGATCAAACGAAGGATTGATGCCTCTATATGCAATGTTTAAATAAACATTATTTGTACGGCAATAAGCAATACATCTCATTGACGTACATTTATGCAATTTATAAGCATCAATTTTATATTATATATATAATTATTTTCATTCCCTCCCTCCCCCCCCCAAACACATATTATATATATATATATATATATATATATATATATATATATATATATATATATATATAATATATAATTATTTATTTAAAAATATATTTTAAATAAATAATTATATTTATACTAAAAATCGAGCACTATTTTAAAAATTTAATAATTAAAAAATAAGGAAATTAAATACAAATTTTGAAAATTTTCCTCCTATATATATACAATATATATATATTTTCACTGTATATATATATATATATATTTATATATATATCATATATATCATTGAAATGATTATATATACCAAAAAAAATAAATATATAAATAATATATAAATATATATATATATATAAATTATATATATATATATATATATATATATATAAATATATATATATTTATATATAATAATATATATATATATATATACAATATATATATATATATATATATCGATACATACAGATATATATATATATATTTTACAACATATATATATATATATATATATACATATATATATATATATATATATATATAAATATATATATATATATATATATATATATATATATATATATATATATAAATACATTATATTCACCATACATATATATATATATATATATATATATATATATATATATATATATATATATATATATATATATATATATATATATATACATATATATATATATATATATATATATATATATATATATATATATATATATATATATATATAATACCAGTAGGTTTCCCTTACAGATTTCGATCTCGATCAGGAAAAACAAATGTATTTACACCTGGAAGTAACTTAAAAGAATCAGTAAAAGAAAATCCATCATGGAATGAAGTAAAAAACAGGAATCTAATCTGAAAGACTGAAGACCGTGACTATTTGTGTGTTGCCAAATGCCAGTGGCCAAAATGAGACCACCTGGGTAAATTGTTAAACGCGCACTAGTCACGCAGATTGCTACAAAGTCTCGTGGAGCCCGAGGCAAACTACGACTTTAACAGGAGCAGCAACCGCAAAGAAGAGAAACGAACTGTTTTGATTGAAGTTTAACTTGAAGTGGAATCTTCGCAGTTAAAACATTTGCAATGAAATCATTGACACTAGATTCAAAGTAATTCAGTTCAGTAAGACAGGCCGAGTTTCTTTCTTGATTCAGAAATATATATTCAGATGTACGCACATATTTACATGAGCGTTTGTACTAGAAATCTGTCTTGCTCTCTAGTGTTTTTGTTTACATGAATTTTTTTTTTGTATATTAGAAAGAAAACGTTATTTTTTTAGGAGGAGGAGCTTCTAAAACACGGAATGTATACAATGTTTATATACGTACATTATATATGTTCCAAAGATTTTCATAACCTGGGCGGATAGTAGAGACAACCTCCCCCTGTCTATAAAATGCTTCCGTGGCATGCGTCTCAGATAGACTCTGAAAACTAAGGCAGACTCTAAGCAGGAGTATGAGTGAAGGTGGACACCTAGCGCCTCATACCCAGCTGCTTTGTTTGGACTAACCTCGACAGGCCAGGAAGGCAGTCAATCTAGGGCAAGAAAAACCCTTATTTTAAACCTCAGCTGACGGAAAAGGATATGGAAGTAAATCCAGACAAAAAAAAACAAAAAAAAAAGCAACAAAAAACAAAAGAAAAGCAAAAAAGATGTGGAGCCCCGAAGGCGGTTGGTTGTCAATACTGGTAACTTTCCGGCAGCTTCTGCAACCAAGCCAGACCCAAATCTAATGCCTTGTATTCCTTTGGAGCTTGTCGACACGGCCGACATTGGACTATGGTCTGGAAGCGCACGGCCCCCACATACCATCGTACAGTCCAAAGGAGGGTTCACTCCATTCACCACTGAGGGACTGAATATAATCCCCCCAAAAAGGGCCAACATTTATCTTGTAAGATAAATGGATGCCCATCTATTATGTGCTTATAGACTAACATATAGGTTATATATACGGAAAGCAGAGACACACCGCGCTCTTGCTCGATATGCATATTTCCCATAGTTGTTTGTAGAAGGTTTTAAAGCCGATGTAAAACCATGATATTTACGAACAGCTTGAAGGCCCATCTCTCTTCAAAGACTGATCTATCATAATCTTTTTAAACTTCAATCGTTTAAACACATAGTGAACTAAACTTACCTGAGTAAATATCTATGGGGTTGATCACATATACATATTACACAAATATAATCTGTAATCTAAACGATTAAAATGTAAAATAAACTGAAGGTTCAAGGCCGAAATCGGCAGAATTTAAATATAATAATATTTGATTAGTAGCATTATGAGTATGTCCGTCGGCTAGCTAATACTTTATGTCTTCCCCAACTGGCTTCCGTTTCTTCAAAATCCACAGAAACAAAATGTGGTTTATACAGCAATTATGCTGAATAAACCTTAGTTATTATAATTACTGTATATATACGAAGGTGAGTAAAAACAAAACTATCAGTTCTTTCCCCATATATTTAGGTTTGTCACGCTACCTTCTGGTCATGTGTGCTTATAGTTGGTACTATTGTGGTAACGGGAACGAAATTTGAGCTTGATCACGTCATTTGTTTTGTAATTGTTACAGTGTAAACCTGGACGCCCCACCAACAGTATACACCAAGTAACCTTAACATTATGTGGGATGTATTTCTTCTGCACCCTGGGTAATCATGATCATTGCAGTAT
>CAHIKZ030001875.1:45000-135000 GCA_903632075.3 Acanthosepion pharaonis
CTTGATCCTGATTGGTTATAACGTTTAATTTGTTCCCGCCCTTATCCTGAGTGGTGAGTAGGGAGGCACAGCACCCAGAATATCTTTTTAACGGGTATATTGTTTAAAGAATTAAAATACTCGACTGCTCGAGTGCATCCAAGAAAGAACTGATTAGAGCGATAATCTAAATTCATTATTCTACTAACACAATAATATTTTCCTACAAATTAATAATGTCAGTATTTGTTAAATTTCATAACATACTCCTCCCATGGGAAATAAATAAATGATAATATTTGGTAACTTTTGTGAAATTCTGAGATGAATTGTATTCATATAGTCACAAATTAATCATACGAGCATCCACATCATTTTTGTTTTTATCAAAATACTTTATGCTATTCATTATTCATTATTCTGCCAATTTCAGATTTCCAGCAATCTTTGTGTAGCTTCAAAATAAATAAATGTAATACCAAAAAAATCGCTTATAAATAATTTATTCTTTAGTAAAGTCAAAAAACAGCATCTCGCTAAAGAAGGCCGAGAAACATTTCGGTTAATATACTGTGACCGCAGCAACAAAAGATTTGACACTTGTCCCAGTATTTCATGCAATAAGATATTAGACACGTAGTTCTGAAATTGTTTAGGAGTTCGTTTGATGAAAGTTTGTGGGGAGGGGGTCCTGTGACCAAATTTTTAGAGTTCGATCGAATTTCTTTCTCAAAGAAAGTCAGTTTGTCTCAGAGCACAAATTCCGGGCTGGCGCTGGGATTGGGGTTTAGTTAATATGTAAATCGAAAGTTCCACTATATAAGATCGTCCTAATCGTAAAAAACATCTATTACCACCCATGACACAGAGACGTATGTGTTTGACATACACCAAAAGTGTATGACCTAAAAAAAGAATATATATATATATATATATATATATATATATATATATATATATATATATATAATTTTTTCATTTTTTAAAAAATGAATACACCTTCAGACATTATAAACTCTATATCTACCCATATAAGTATTTCTGGTTTCAGCGCGCTAATTCAAAATTAGCCATCAAAGTCTTACGTATAATTGTGTATTTTTGTCAGTAAATATACACACTTTATGTCCCGAAAATTAATCACTTCTATGAACACAAGAAATATTGAATACAAAAAGCTTAATTTTATAACCTTATCAGTCATCTTTAATGAAACTAACTCTAACTCTCTCTCTCTCTCTCTCTCTCTCTCTATATATATATATATATATATATATATATATATATACAGTGTAACCCGGATATAAGAGAGTTGTCGGGACTGGAGAAGAAGTTTCTCTTATATCCGGGTTTGGTCTATTTTATATACATTAACACAGGCTCTAATTTGGGATCTGAGAAAATCTCTCTTATATCCGGGTTTCTCTTATATCCGGGTTACACTATAATATCGGGATCTAGAAAAGTATCCGATAAAACAAAATGGGAAAGCTTTTTATAGACAACGCGTTTCGCCTCCACCTTGTAAGAGTCTTTATGTCGGAATGAGGCACAAAACTTTTATAAGGAATGTGTTTTGCAAATTTTGAGAATATTGTACTAAATAACCTCATATGATACTACTAACATATATATATATATATATATATATATATATATATATATATATATATATATAGAGAGAGAGAGAGAGAGAGAGAGAGATAGTGTTGTGCGAATGTGTGTTATTAGACACTTTGGTTCTAGTGCCCCTATAAATTCTTGAACGACACCAACACTCTCTAGAAAAATCGAAACATCCGAACCGAAGGCAAAATCGGACACACACACACACGATCCTACGAACACACTTATTCACATACATATACAAATACGTGCCCGCGCGGAAGAAAAAAGTACCTATGTGGGTAGCAAACATATATAAATAATAACAGGCGCTTTCACTAAAAACGAGGTAGGATACTAGTGGCAACTATAAAATAATTTAAATGCGAGAAACACAGGTATTACTATTATTCATTTCACAATGTCTAAATAGATCAATAATATTTTAATTAAAAGACAGCTTAATTTTTTCTTAGTGTGGCAAGACTTACGAAAAGAAAAAATATTACTCAGCCTATGGATATTACATTACGAAGGAAAAAATCTTCTGACACTGACAACAAAATAAAATAGATTCAGACTAATGGATGCTACGACACATCATGAATATGTTTTTATTTTTCTGACTTAATTAAATAGCAATCTCATAAGCGAGAAAATATAAACAGGTACAAATGAAACACAGTTGATATATCGGGGACCCACCGTATAAATGGCATAGTTAATTTTCTTAGTGCAATTTTCAGTGTTAGAAGACAAGTAAAATGCTGATTTTCCAGGATGGTGTAAAACTTTCTTCTTAACACTTGTCCTTGTTCTTATATATATATATATATATATATATATATATATATATATATATATATATATAACCATAGGCAAAATAGACGACGGGTCACGCTATAGGGCAAAAGAAAGAACAGTAAGATATATAATCCGATGTTCTTATAGATATTTTTATTTTTACAAAATAGTGCTCAATGTAAATTTACAGAGCATTAATATATATATATATATATATATATATATATATATATATATATATGCGCGCTCGCACGTGTGTGTATATATATATATGTATAATAATATTTAGGTAAATTTTGATTTGAAATTTTCAGTTTATAATGACCGGTTAATGTCATAAATGCAAGGACAAGTAGTGTTAAATTGTATTGAAAATAAACTTTTTCTGTGTAAATAACAAGTACTCTTTTTCATAGAGAACCACTAACTCGGATTTGGAGACTGTAAACACGATCTAAATTTTGATTGAAGAGTGATACCGGCTGTCACCATGCAATGTTAATTTCCATAATCACACTATTTTTATCTACACTTGATTTTTCAACAGAATAGAAGATTGGAATAAGGGAGTTAAGTGATTTTTTTTTAATATTTATTTCTTATAATTTTATGTAATGAAATGCTTTAACTTAGAATACTCGAAAACTAAATGAAGTGTCAGAAAGGACTGTCCAGTATATTTACTAAATAGATAAAAATACCCGGGGCGGATTTTCTTCAGAAAATGTACCCAGGTCCCATTATTTGAAACTCAAATGTATCTAGCTATCTATGCTGTTCTTAGGTAAATTCAAGAATGCATCCATATTGATAAATGCAATTTTTGAAAATCAATTGACACAACAAACACAAGGAAAATACTTTAGAAAGAAACGGAAACACATTAATAGTATATATTTTAGACTTTATGTGGAAAGGTCAGAAGTATAAAATTGAAAAACAATTTAGAAGGAACAGTAAGCATACTCCCAAACAAGAAACAAGGGATAAACTTCTTCTCCTGTTCAAATGACCGGGGAGGAGTATGAACCGGATTAAATTTACAGGTAAGTAATTCACACGCGTTTCCTCTCAAAACATATCCGATATAATCTTATGAAGATGACAGGATATTCAATCGAAACTTGATTAGAAACGTTTTAACTGATGTCCGTATTACAAGTTGTAAACCTGGTATTTATTCACGGTTCGATGCGAGGTATTATTATTTTTTTTTTTTACAATGACGCACATGTTGTACAAGACCCAATAGTCACTCGTGGTAGATGTGTTAAGTAATGAATCTATTTATTAAAAGGAGAAAACGATGGTGTATTGGAGAAATCCATGCATTTTTATACAAAAATTAAGGAAAAAAAAAAAAAAAAAGACCAAAACAACATCGACTCATTCAAATATCTATCTATTCGAAACCCATGTAGATAATAGGCGGAAGTGGATGTGCGGATGATGTAATGGATAGCAGTTCGGAAAAAAATATATCGAAAATTCGAGTTCGAATTTCAATGGAATCACTTACGCACAAATACCCTCAAGAAAAGTATGAATCCATCTATTCCGCCAGCTATGGATTAAATAATAGAAATAATCATTGTTAATGCAATATTCACTCGTAACAAAAAAAATTATCCAATCCAAAATAGGTGTCAGCTTTAAATATCACGCAAAGGGTTAAGCAGTAAAAACCAAATCACTCGATCATCAAGAAAATACACGAACCTTTCCAAACACATTTTAGTGACGTTTATTAAGCATAGTATGGTAGAAAGCCATATTTGTGGAGCACCCAGTGAAAACTCTATTTCATTACAATAATAACGGTATGGTAGACAAATTTAACATTCAGATCAACAGCACTAGAGAATCGCTATATATTTTTAAGTATTGTTTAATGAGGTACAGGTATATAAAATCGGAATGACTGCTATAAAGTGTTGGTTCGTAGGTTATCGAGATTTACGCGAGATTGTTAGCGAGATTTAACCTCACTAAGTGTCCACTATTGTCATATGTCAGACTAAGCTTAATAAATGATCTGAGTGTCTATGTTGCGTGTGTGTGTGTGTGAGCGTGATGTTCAAAATATGACGGGTATAAGCAGACTTCGATTTGCGCTATAGATAAGAACGTCTGGTTCAATATTACATTGTCAACCTAGCTAGCGAGATGAATAAATTGTCAACGAATTCCGCACAAAGACGAAATGAAAATGACAACTACATACTGACAGCTGTAAACTTATTTTTCTGTGATAAATTAACAGGCAGGTAATATAGATCAGACTAGAACCGTTTGACACGTTAAAAGAAACACACGTCTATCTGAGATGCGAGATAACGCCGTTTCGTCTTCCTAGTAGTACCAGATACTTTGGCGATATCAGCGCTTGTTAGTAGAACCACGCAACAGAGGCAGTCGGTAGTATACAATCAAGCAGAACGACTGGGCGATTTGCATCCAACCAGAAAGCAGTAGTAGAAGCAGTCGTAGCAGTATCGTCAGCGACATTGCCGTCCAAACGGTAATCAGCAATAGATGAGACGCCAGGAAGTAATAGCAGTTGTAGTCGAGTCAGTAAGGGGCCTCTGGTTGATTGATGCAAATGTGGGCAAACAGAGGGAGGAAAGGATATTGCAGTGTGCTGTGAGTCTGTTCCACACCAGGTGTAATATTAAATTGAGAGAATGATGTTCCGTTGACAACTCAGTTTTCAATTAAGGGAAGTCGCAGGTCGGGACGAGGGACGTGTGAACGTCGGCTGGCATTACCTCCCCTGAGGTAGGTAGGGGCGTGGCAGACAAGTTGAGAGCGAATGATGTGGGTATGGGAGGTTGAAAGATTATGAAACAGATAAGGCTAGCATAGGGTAAGAAGGGAAAAAACGAAAATATGAAAAAAAAATATATTCGAAAAAAGACAGTATGAAAAGGGGAAGAGAAAGAAAGAAAGAAACAAAAAACAAACAGAAGAAAAAGAAAGTTATAGGAAGAGAATATATTAAAAATATAAACTGAAGTAAGAGAGTGAATTGAGAAAAGGATAAACTGGAAGAAAAAGAGAGATAGAACGTATAAAGAAAAATTAGACAAAGAGAGAAAAAATGAATAAATGTAAAGGAAAAAGTGAGAGAAAGTAATAAAAAAACAAACAAATTAGAAAGAAGAGAATAAAAAGAAAGAACAAGAGAGAAACAAAAGCGTTCCTGGAGAGATTAGAAGGAGAGAGAGAGAGAGAGAGAGAGAGAGAGAGAGAGAGAGAGAGAGAGTGTGTGTGTGTGTGTGAGAGAGAGAGAGAGAGAGAGAGAGAGAGAGAGAGAGAGAGAGGGGAGAAATGAGGTTAAGTACAAAAAAGAAAGACAGACAGGGAGAAACAGAGACAGGCAGCGAGAAAGAAAGTCAGACAAAGACAGACAGACAGGCAGAAAGAAAAAAAAGACAGACAGACAGATAAGCGGAAAGAAAAAAAGACAGACAGACAGGCAGAAAGAAAGAAAAAAGACAGAAAGAAAAAGACAGAAAGAAAAAGACAAAGAAAGACAGAAAGAAAAAGACAAAGAAAGACAGAAAGAAAAAAAGAAACAAAGACAGAAAGAAGCAATAAGAAAAGAATATATTGAACATATAAGCATATGTAAGAGCGAGCATGGCTAAGCGTTGGTAGGGAGAGAAAGAATAGAAAAAGTAGGAGAGTGATAGACAAAGAATAACAAAATGGCAGAAAGAGAAGGAATAGAAGAATAGTACATAGTTACTATAGAAGATCTGAAGTTGAACGAGAAAGAAAGAAGAAAACGCTTAATGGCTTCATGAATAGAGAAAAGTCAGAAGAAATTGTTAAAGATAAAGGATATAGTATATCAAAATCGGAGAGAGAAGAAAGAAAGTTATAAGAAGAAAATATAAGAAGAATGAGAGGGAGCGAGCGGAGAAAGGAATAAATGTTAGCAGAGAGTGGAAGAAAAACAATAACGTTAGATAAAGTGGAAGAAACAATCAAGGAGAGCACAGAGAAAGTCAAAAGCGAAGGGAGAGTAAGGAGAACCCGAAAGTATTCTTCGAGAGAAATAGGCGGTTGGAAGAGAATATTAATCATTGTATATATTTGGAGAGAGATAAAAGGACTATATATATATATATATATATATATATATATATATATATATATATATATATATATATATATATAGAAGAGCATATAAAAAAGATAGAATCCTGGAGAAAGGGAGGAGAACAAAAAAAATACCATGTGGTGAATTAGTTCTGGATCTATGTTTTGTTTTACGGCATATCAACCTCAATGGATTATTTAATACCGACAATATTTTTTATTGCTGGTAATATTTATTTTCTTAAAATCTATTGTTGTTAATATTTTTTCTCAAAAATGTATTACTTGTAATAATGTATTTCTGGTATTAAAATCTATTTTTACACACTCATAGCGTTTTGAACCCAGTTTAGATGTTAACTATTTTCCCATAGCTGGGACGCTAACAGGTGCTATTATGCCGTGTCAGGGTGGACATTGGAACACAAGCAGGTAAGAGGTGGTTCCACGCTCCTCAAAACCTCCTGATCATAGACCTTGCTGTTGGACGTAGTTTATCATCATACCCAGGACGGGGACGTAGTTTATCATCATACCCAGGACGGGGACGTAGTTTATCATCATACCCAGGACGGGGACGTAGTTTATCGTCATACACAGAACAGTGATGTAGTTTATCGTCATATCCAGGACGGGGATGTAGTTTATCATCTTACCCAGGACGGGGATGTAGTTTATCGTCATACCCAGGACTGGGACGTAGTTTATTATCGTACCCAGAACGGGGATGTAGTTTATCTTCATACCCAGGACGGGGACCTAGTTTATCATCATAGCCAGGACGGGGATGTAGTTTATCGTAATACCCAGGACAGGGATGTAGTTTATCGTCATACCCAGGACGGGGATGTAGTTTATCATCATACCCAGGACGGGGATGTAGTTTATCGTCATACACAGAACGGGGATGTAGTTTATCTTAATACACCGGACGTGGATGTAGTTTATCGTCATACACAGGACGGCTGGATTTATGTAAAAATAGATACCGGTTTCTTGTCGATTTTGTAATTTTTTTTTGTTTTATTTTATAAGAGTTGGAACCCTGTTTAAATATGATTTTACGTACATCTTTAGCAGCGTGTATTTTTCCGAGTTCTTTTAATTGTATTATTGATAGCTTACATTTAGGATATATTTTATAAATTTATCAAAACTTGCATGTGTCTGATTGGGACAGTGTAAATTTAAGCAGTCTGAGGTAAACAAGTAAAACTGAATGCTCTATACAATGAAGTAACGAGGTAAGTTATCGATTTTATTTTTCGATACCCTCCGATTTTAACTACCTCACTACTCCGTTGCAGACCTCGTGTCATTTTCTGCATGCTTCTTTCACATACATTTTCCTTCAGAACGTGATTGATCATGATCCTCCACAACATCCTATCCTGTGTAGCTCTTAATGTTCTTTTATTTTTACTTTATTTTATTTTTTACTATAGCTCCCATTCCCTGTTCTACTCTCCATGTATACAAGTCAGGTGGTTTAATCTCTGTTTAACTCTGACTGTTGTCTTTAATATGTGCTGCGAGTGTCACATTCGCCTAGCGATCTTTCCTCATTTTGTATCCCAGATATTTCAAATATCACTTTCTGTTCAAATGTAGTGTTTTTTTTTTCTTTTAAACTTCCTCGTTGGTCATATAATCCGGCTATGGTATTCTCAGCATCCTTCTGTAGAACCGTATCGTCGTTGACTGAAGTCTCCTCTTCATCTGGAATGAAATCGTCCAACTCTGCCATATCGGAGGATTGATATCACATCGAAGTTTAACGCTCTCTGGGATGGCCCTAGTCGTAACCAGAGTTTCACGCTCGTGTGATGTTCGGATGACTTGAACGCAAATGAAAGTGGGGGGGACCACTTTTATATAATTCATGACCAGAAACCGCATACCTTATAAAGCATCACGGGAGAAAAATAAAACAAAATAATGTTATTTAACGTAGAAGTAGGTAAGTCCCTTAAAATTACTTGGAGAATTTATTTAAAAAAAGCAGGACTTGTGAAAACACTGTGTGTAGATTTTGTCTAGAAGAAAAATTTGCTATACTTAGTTTGAGCAGCGATAACAGAATAATTAAGAAAAACAGTTATTTAACATATGTAAATAAAATACCTGTTGCGTCACTTGCCAAGCTTATTGGTATGAGTTTTTATTTTTTTTTTTTTTTTTATTTTTTTTTTATTGACCCCGGCCCTTTAATACAGTCTTTAATAATTAAACCCACCAACAGGGTTTTTTTTTTTTATCTTTGCTTAGTTTATTTATCCCTTGTCAGAGTGTGATTATCTAAGGGTATTTAGATAAAATTATTTTGTCTTATTTTTTCCCGTGGTGATTTATGGTCATGGGTTATATAAAAGTGGTTCCCCTTACATATGGCCACAGGTCCCAGGACTGCAACCGCCTTGATTATTATACGTGGGGTGCAGTTGAGCGAGAAACCAACAAAACTCCTTGTGACAGCAAAGATGAATTGAAGGCAAGATTCAAACAACTTAAACCAGGAGACCCGTCCAGAAGAGTTGCAGGAGATTCCGACGTCGTCTGGAAGTCGTGATTGAAGCCAATGGCGACTTTATTGAACAAATTTAATCATTAGTGTCTCAAGATATTTTTTGTGTTTAGTTTTTCATAAATTTATCACTTAAAATGAAATGTCAGTATTATTTTCATTTTTGTGTATTTTAGACGACAATTTATACATCGCACCCTATACATGTGTATGTGTTTTACACGACAATTTATACATCGCACCCTGTACATGTGTATGTGTGTGTGTGTGTGTGTGTTTGTGTGTGTATATATATATATATATATGTATGTATGTGTGTGTGTGCGTGTGCGTGTGTGTGTGCTGTTTCGCCTAACTTGATTCTGATGAAAACATTCGATTTCAACCTCTCACAATAAAAAAAAAACAACTAAGGATCTCATTATAATTATCAGTGCTCCATATCGACAGTTACTTCCGATAACATATTTTAAAATAAACTTATCACTAAATGACGAAGTACTTTGTCTCCTGATGAGTGCATTTCAAAATCTGTTGAACTCCGAGTAGGGGAAAATATATTATTATTAGCACAGCATTCTCCCATGATATTGAGAGCTGTAATTACAAAAGCTGCTCGTGTGAAAAAAAAAGAAGCCATTCCATTCCTAAATTATCCCACAAATTATTTTATTAAAGATTCATCAGAGAATGAGATATGGAAAAAAAATATTTCGGTATTTTTATATTTGTGTCATAACTTCGATTTTACAAATGCCACGTGAATTAAGAACATAATTCTTTGTGTCGAACATACTTGATAAAACTTTTACCAACTATAAAGACACGTAAAAATGCCTATCATTATTAAAAAAGAAAATTTAAACCATTCTTAAAGAATCTAGGTATACTTAAGTACTACGACCGGTGTTGAAAGAAAAATGTTAACAACTCAACATGCGGACAATATCAAGACATGAATAATGCTTACTAGGCACAAACAGACATATACATGCATATATATATATATATATATATATATAGAATGATTATACACACGAACGATGCTTGACTAGTCAAATGCACGTGAACTCTGCTTAAACAATGAAAATCAAACAGAAAAAATAAAAATACCAGAAATTTTGAATAAGTCATTCGTTCTGAAGTTTTTATAAAAGCCAAACACTTTAGATATAGAAAATTTTCCTATTTGTACTTCATCCTATCAGGTTCTGATCTATTTTTTATTCCAATTCATATATATATATATATATATATATATATATATATATATGTGTGTGTGTGTGTGTGTGTGTGTGTGTGTGTGTGTGTGTGTGTTTCGCTTACATTAAAGCTTCATCAGAGTATGACATGGAAAAATTCTGATATTTTAGTTATTCTATAGAGACACGCACACACACATATATATACATATGAGAGAGAGAAAGAGAAACTATATATATATATATACACACACACAGACTTTATATATATATAATATATATATATATATATATATATATATATATATATATATATATATATATATATACCCACTGTATATAGATATCTAAAAAAAAGCACTTATATATAGACAAAGAGACATTATATACACATTCTATATATAAGTGCTTATTTATATATATATATATATATATATATATATATATATATATATATATAATACACACACACCCAGTATATGTAGATATCACTCAAAAAGCACATATAGACAAAAAGAGATATTATATATACGAACAGACATCATGTATATATATATATATATATATATATATATATATATATATATATATATATATATATGTAAATGTACATGTATACACAGAGACATTACATATATATACTTACAGACACAGAGATACATTACATATATGTTTATATTTTTGGGGGAGGTTGGAGATTAAAAAGAAAAAAAATATCAATTTTTAATCTCCCCCCACTCATCTTTTTTTCTCTCTCTACTCTCCTTTGTGCTGACAAACCTTGCAAGGTTAATTCATGCGGGGAGAAATAGCTATTCAAATGGGCTATCTTTGAATTTCAATTATATGTAATCATATATATATATATATATATATATAAGTACAGGGTTTGTAAACATTGAATAAAATTCAAACAACCAAATACACTTTTCTTAGCATTTCCTCTATGCCCTTAACCATTAACAATTTGTGCGATCTTAAATTTTGGGTACATAATTTTGGTGTCACAATTCTTCTTTTTATACTACATTGTGTTTTTTTTATGTGCTGGTGAAACTCTTTAGTGAGCAGCCATTTTCTCTCTTTTGCTAAATTAGATGAAAATCCATTTGCCCGAGCTGACGATATTATTTAGCTGGCCGTTTCTTGCTATTATCGCAAGGTCTTCAAGAATCGGAGACCCCCATTTTTCCCCATTAACCTGTATTCACGCTTATTATGAACGACTATTTGGTGTTTTGTTTCAGAAAGACCAATGCCTATTAATCTATTATTAATACGAGAATGAATGGCACTACAACAAACACACCAATCTAATCTTTGAAATATCCATGTATCTGTTATAAATCTGTTAATATTTGTATGACACAAAGCTAGAAATAAGTAACACACAGTGTAGAATTTACTTTTCAGTAGAATTATATACCAAACGAGATCACTAAATATTACCCAAGGCTGAAACTCCTTAAATATAGAACCAGCTTAACTTAGTTTGACAAGAAACAAGTATTGGAAGACTTCGATTGCATTAATGATCAACACGACTAGCTCTGCAGCCATTATTTCACGCTGCCTGACATCAAATATTTACTAAGCATAGTTTTGCTTGGAGCAAAGCAACGAGAACCAGCGCGGACTGAACTCATAAATCAATTGCAAGGATCAGCAAGACCAGCTTGCTAATCAGAGTCCCAGCACAAGACGCCTACCATACTATCGTCGTTGCATGGGCAATATACAAGGGTAGGTCAAGAATTATCCGTACTTTCACCCTAATGTATATTTAGGATGATCACACTTCCTTCTGCTCATGCGTGCTTATAGTTGGTACTATTGTGATCCACGTGATGGAAATATGAGCTTGCTTGCGCCCGTTTTCTTGTTGTTGTTACAGTGTAAACATGGCCGTTCCGTTAGCAGTGTCCACCAAGAAGCAACAAAGAGTAATGATCTGAAGCCGCAGAGAACATGCTATTTCATTGATAATAATTCGCCGGTTCACCATTACCATCTTTTGAGCTTACTGAATCTTCTCGTCAGTCGTGGAGGGTGACGGTTGTTCTGCTCCTTCTTCATGTCTTACGCTTGTCCGGACATATTTAAATTTCTCATAGACACTTTCACGCGGCAGTATACTGTGGCCGTATTGTGTTAAAAGCCTCCGATTAATTTCAGCCCCTGACACACCTTCCGACCAGAGAAATCGTATCACACCTCATTGTTCTTCCTTGGAACTAGTGGAGCGGCCATGTTTACACTATAACAGCAGCAAGAAAACTGTTGTGACAAAGCTCAATTTTCAATAACATGACCGCAATAGTACCAACTATAAGCACACATGAGCTGAACGCAGAGTGACCAAAGTTCGGATATTTTTTTTTTACTTTTCCTCGTATACGTGTGTTCAGAAAGTAATTACGTTTTTCCCAAAGCGAGTGTGTCCTGGGTAAGACGATAAACTATATCCAGCAGCAAGGCCTCTCTCTGATCAGGAGGTTTTGAGGAGCGTGGAACCACCTCTTAATTGCTGATGTTCCCAGGTTCACCCTGACCCGGGGTGGTAGCACCTGTTAGTGTCCCAACTATGGGAAAATAAGTAACCCCCCAACTCGGGTCAAGACAGTATGAAAGTGTAAAAATAGCTTTTAGTACAAGCAATACATTTTTGTAAAAAATTCTTACTATCAATGAATTTTTGAAAAAAAAAATTGTTACCAGCTATACATTTTTGAAGAAAAAAATTGTTACCAGCAATACATTTTTGAAGAAAAAATTGTTACCAGCAATACATTTTTGAAGAAAAAAATATTACCAGCAATACATTTTTGAAGGAAAAAATATTAGCAGCAATACATTTTTAATAGAAATATTAGCAGCAATAAGAATCTTGTTAGCATTTAATAACCCATTGAGGTTGATATGGCTTAAAACAAAACGAACCAAAGAAACAGAGAAAGTATTAAAAAAATTATTTAATTAGTATGTATCAAAAATTTAATCACCTTCCTTTTTAACGACTGCAGCCCAAGGTGAAGGCGAATTTTCGATTGCAAATTTAGGGAAATCAGATTTTTTTCCCCTGAAAATGTGTGAAAGACTGTTTTCAACTTCTGAGCTTCCTGTGACTTATTCTATTGATCGAAACAAATGAAAACTTTTAGGGTTTAAGTCTGATGAAGATGAGAAATGTGGAAGAATATCATCAGATTTACATCATAAAGATCTAATTTTTTTTCTTGGGTTGGTTGTGTAGAGTGTTCTCATGCTTTATCATATTGGAGAACAACACTTTCTGTTTACCAAAATGGAACACCTTCAAACGTCGTTTCGTTAACCCAATCAAGTTACTGGCTAATTGCATCTGAAGTGATGATTCTTTCAGGGTCGGCAATCTCGTAACGAACGAGATATTTTATATAATAGCAGACACAATGCAAGGACACCTGTGAATGGCAGTCCTCGTTTTGGAGCTGGTACTAGGTTTTCATTCTATGACATTCAGCTATGTGCCATACGTGATATATGCTTTGGCGATCATGTATCTTTCGATACATGACTGTCGAGGCAGATTGTTTTACCGTAGTAGGTTACCATTTCTTTCTGCGGTAGATCAGTTGCCATCCAAGGCTATAGAACCCGGTCTGTCTTGCTATTTACCCATAGATGGTGGGATGAGAAAGAGGGTTCATACCGTTGTCAAGAGTATTGTCACGTAAGTTCTAAGAGAACTACTCTAACTTTCGTTTTCTGCAGTCATGTAAATCCATTTTTAAAGACAATGCAATGTCAAAATCAATGGTTGCCGCAGCTGATCAAAAAAGACTGATGCAAATTCTTTTTTGAAAACTTTTCCAGATTAAACTCTGTAATGTACCATAAACTCTCTCTCTCTCTCTCTCTCTCTCTCTCTCTCTATATATATATATATATATATATATATATATATATATATATATATATATATATATATATATATATATATATATATAAATATAAAAGGAGGCACGGTGGAGTAATGTAAGTAAGCTTGGATTGAGGAATCGGAGAGCCGAGTTCTAATTCCAGTCGAATCCATTATATTCACTTACGTGCTAATACCCTTGCGAAAGGTATGAATCCTCTACTTCTCCCTCCAACTATGGGTAAATAGCGGGACAGCCTTGGTTCTTAGCCTTGGATGGCAACTGGTCTAGGAGAAGGACAACTCTGAATTCAAAACCTTGTGGCACAAGTGCTGTTGTCGGGCTGTTGGTTTCCTGGGAACTGATCTGCTTGACCCTCAGCGTCGAATTCGACGGGAGAGGAGTAGTGGTAGTATATATATATATATATATATATATATATATATATATATATATATATATATATATATATATATACTAGAATTTTCTTGCAAGACTGACGCGTGTTAAAATCCTCACGGTATTTAGTATTGCTGAAGTTATCGCTGACATTTTTGTAGAGATTTAAAAGCTCTACGTTGCGTTCAATTTCGAAAACCAATCGATGAAATTTGAATAAGCTGATTTGTTTGGAAAAATACTTTGACAAAAACCCTACTTCGCGGTTTACTAATTTCTTTATTTTAATCTAATTTTATCGGTAAACAATATTTTTTCAAGTACATATATTTTTTTCTTTTTAACATCGAAAAATAAATTCGGGGGATGTCTTACTCTTGAACATGCAGCATACAACTGACTATGGATAAATATTTCTTTCTGGAGCCAAATTTCAACTTTTTGAAGCGTTTGGACATGTGATTTCTTTATATTTCTTGCAAACGGAGGGCGAACTGGAATCGGAATGCTTGTATATATAAAACTTAAACGTAAGTTATGCTATATATATATATATATATATATATATATATATATTGTATTTTTTATTAAATAAATATTTGTTATTTTAATTATTAATTTTCTTTAAATAGGAGTATTTTCTATGTTAAATAATAAAACTTTTAAATTTTCCAAAAGAATGAAAATTTATTATACTAAGCTACGAACTCTAGTAAAACCAACTGTACTTTTTACTACCTTACTTGTTTTCACTTCTCCCCAAAATTTGGCATCGATCGGTCAATATATTGCTTTTTTAGAGTGTGTGACAAGCGGACGGAAGTCACAGGATTTTATATATATATAGATATATACACATACGCACATATATGAGTGCGTGGATGTTAGCTTGGAGCTGAAAAGTACCCGAAGAAATACGGAGACGATGAGATAAATAAAGTGTGTGAGTGCGTTTAAGTAGCTGCCACAATGATACATCAATATTTTGCGCTTAATATTTTTGTCTATGTGTTTTAAGCTAAATGATTTGATGTAGAAAACCAATTACATAGTGTCTTTCAAAATATCTTCCATTGAAAGTTGGTAATTTTTCAAAGCGAGGCTTGTAGGATTTATCGAAATCCTTATTTTAAAACCTTTAAACCACAGCTGACATTGGTATACATAGCACAAATGTTTTAAAATTCATCTGTTGCAGTTCTACTCTTTCAGACTTCATAAGTAAGCAATAACGAATATATTGCTTATCAACGCTATAATCCTCCATGGGGTTGAACTCTAAAACGCTCAACAGACGACACACTGACGAATAGGAGAGATGATAAACTAATTCTAGACGCAGTTTCGTACGATTCAACCTTGGTTCCGCTTTGGTTAGATGACTCATAATTTATAACGGTGAAATAAATAATTACATTTCGAACTTTCTGATAATGAACGTACCTATATGTCTATATGTATAAAACCGACTTGGTAACGGATATCGATGCGCAATTCGCAACCAGTTCAGCCACAAACAAGTCTTGATACGGGTTCATATACATCTATTTAAAACAAGATCTGAAAGGGAGAGAGAGACAATAAGCCGATCAAGCATACAGGACACAACTAATAATTTCCAGCCACGCAAGATACTCAATAATTGTTGCATTTGAACCAGACTACCCAAATTTTAGAAAATATCTCCATACAAAATCTGTTAATTCAGCTCATAATATTTTCCTATATATATATATATATATATATATATATATATGAAAGCATTCAAACATAGTATGTGAGAGTAGATAAAAAAAAATATTTAATATATCTAAGTTCACACATACATACGGATATCAATCAATCATCCGTACCATTACTTGTCAAACGGCTGACACTGATTTTTGATTAGAAAGATTACAACGAAAGAGTGTCGGCGCAAATCATATATATTGGAACTCTGGAACATATAATATTTTAGGGCTAAGAAGATAAATGTCTGCAAATACACATAGAAAACTTATGTATAGATCATTTTTTAAAGTAAATAAATATTACAATTAAAAATATACAAAACAAGCCTTCACATCATTCTATCACTCGATCTATCAATCTGACGATCATTTTTTTTTCACAAAAGTTCTACGAAATTGCCTTTCTTGATCTAATTCATTACCTCTCCTATATATATATATATATATATATATATATATATATATATATATATATATATATATAATAGTATAGATAGGTGTATATATATATATATATATATATATATATATATATATATACACACAAACCTATCTATACCCATATATATGTATACTTGTACTTTGATTGGTCATTTCAGCTCATATAACAGCGTTTCCTCTTCCGAGGGGTGGTTAGTTGATTTGAACCTTTTAAAACATTTATTCTACAATCTACATTCAACATCATCACTTGATAAGACACCAAAGGGGTTGAAACAAAATGGCTATTTTTGTAGTGATTTTATAACATATGTATGTTATATTTTATTTATATATATATATATATATATATATATATATATATATATATATATATATATATATATATATATATATATATATATCCACCTATCTAACTAGTTAGAGTTTTTATCTAGCATTCTCCGACTGACACCAATTCAGTCGGGTTTCGATACTAGCTAGAGGCAACCGGATGTCTAGCCACACTGATGAGCTGTAAACAGCGAAACAGTCTGTCTGATGGATGATATATATATATATATATATATATATATATATATATATATATATATATATATATATATATATACACTATTCGGTCTATTGTCCTAATGTTTATTCTCATATTCACGATGTTTCAGTCGTTACAAGCTCCGCCCTACTTTAGGTGATAATAGTTGGAATTTCGACTTCATCATTTTATTTAGTCCGCGGAGGCAGGTTATTTTAATGTCACGTGTCGTGCCTTTGGATATAATTAGCTTCATTTGAAAACACGGCTCTCCAAGTTTTTCTTTCTCTCTACTGTGGCCAGGGATTGAACTCACAACTCTTTTGGTTAAGTCACTTTTGGATCATATAGTTTAATGAAAGTGACTGTCTGCTGCCTACAACATCGAGCAAAAGTCATAAGTGGCAATCCAGAGACATACGAACAAGAAATGGTCAGTATAAGCCAAGGTTTCATCATTTTACAATTTACATTGCTAGATGTCACCGTAAATATTATGCAAACACTTTCTTATATCGAAATTCTTGTTTGTGGAAATCTTTTGGCTTCTTGCTTTCTCGTCAAGTTTCATCTTTACAAATTTAAATGTAATGTCAATCTTGATCTTTTGTCTTAGTTCCTGTTCTTTTTTTGTTCACTCCGTTTCGTAAGGTTTTCTTTTTCTAATATTCTCTTTTACTCATTAACCTCACAGCTTTCTTGCCTTGCGTGAGATGAAATGATTAAAAAAAATTACAATAAAATAATCAGTCTGACCATTGTACTCCGAAAATTTTATATTGTTTTAGGGATATTCCATATATCTTTTCCGGAATTATATCGATACAGGTCGTATATACAGAGTACTGATCGGTTCCATGTTTAAACTGCACTTTCCTTTAGACTTAGACGTTGTGTGTTAAAATACTGTTTACACTCGGAGTCTGTACGTTTACTAACCACAGTTTTTTTTATTAAAATGTGTTAAGTAATTGTAACAATATTCTTCAGTTGTCTGAGATTACCAACATTCGAATATGATAATAAAACTATTTCGTTTGATGCTTGCTTCGATCTCTTCCTAATTAGTTACCCTCTATTGCTGAGGACATTAAAATAGCGTTTTTTCTCAACATATCAAATAGCGAGCATAAACGTTTCCTACAGTAAGAGTACAGATTTCGTTTGCGCATGTCCTAACATTATGACTATATATTATATTTGGATCCGGTTACATTATAGTCATCAAGTTGAAATGTGAAAAAAGAATTCTTAGCAAATGAACAACACCGGAGAAGCTATCAGTCAAAACATACTACAAACAACAAAATACAAACAATCGAAAAATATATGGATTATGTATATAGTATTTTTTTCTTTTGTTTCACAGTTCTTGAACTTTCGACGAAATTTCTTTGAACAGCTCCATTTCACAGACGGATTTCTTTCTTTTCAAAGAATTGATTTTATTTTTTTTTTCATTTGTATGGCTTCAAATTAGGATTAACATTAGAATCAAACTAAAAATTCCAACAACAGTAGTATTTGTAAAGAAATTTAAAGAAATTTTTTTTAAATGTCATGCAATAGACAATTTTTATTTCACTATCGTGTAAATTTAGGTTCATGCACACACGTATATTTACAAAATAATTTTATTTAAAAATTCATAAATATTTTCAAATGTAGAAAATATCTTAAAATGAAAATTATATCTTTCATATATAAAACTATCTCTAAAACACGGTGCATAAAAATGAATAGATCCGTCTGAAAATAAACATTGTCCATATCTGATAGGTAAGTGTGTCATAGTATATGTTTTTTATTTTGTATTGTGTAAATTTAGTCTCATCACAAGCTTATATAACTAAGAAATAATCTTATTTAAAAATCTTTACATATTTGGAAATGCAGAAAATATCTTAAATTTAAAAGAAAACCGGAAGTAAAAATATCTTAAATTTAAAAGAAAACCGGAAGTAAAAATATCTTAAATTTAAAAGAAAACCGGAAGTAAAAATATCTCTAATACACGGTGAATGAAAATGTTGGAAACAGGTTTATATTAATGCTTCCCATTCTAATGGGTTAGTGTGTCATTACATAATTAACTAATATTTATTTAACTATACACTCCATTTTATTATTTTTTAACAGTTTATATTGCTTGTTTATTTTAATTTTATTAAACTTAATCGAAATGTTCAACTTGCAGAGATTTATTAAAGAACTTCGTAACTTCGTGTGCAGAAGTAAAAGTAATGATAATAGAAATAATAATTACCCTTTATTATTAATATTATTATTATTTGGGACATGCTAATTCAAAATAACAGAAAATAAAACCCAACAGACCCGATATTATCATAAAAGACAAGAAATTCAGGAAATCTATGCTTATTGACATAGCAGTACCAACTGAGAGAAACACTATGAAACATCGAGAAATTGTTCAAATACAAGAACCTGGAGATCAAGATTAACAGGATGAAGGTAATGAAGACTGAGACAGTACCAAAAGTAATTGAAGCCCTGGGCCTCGTGAGAAAATGGACAATGTTATTAACAGTGTCCCAGGTAACATCAACATGCAAGTTGCCCAGAAGATCGCCCTATTAGGAACATTTCATATACTAAAAAACGTGCTATCAATTAAACGACAATTCTCCTATAGGGTCTAAGGACCATAGTTTCGACCCGGCTCTACAGGATACAAAGCAGGAAATATACACAAATGATAATAGTAAAAAGTATAATAGTAGTAGGAATAATAAGAAGAAAGAAACGAATAATGATAATAATAAGAAGAATAAAAGAATGAGAATTAAAATAATAAAAATAATGATATAGAGAAGAATGAGAGTAATAATAAGACGAAGAAAAAGACGACGACGACAAAGAAGAAGAAGAAGAAGAAGAGAGACGACGATGACGAAGACGACGACGACGAAGACGACGACGACGATGACGAAGACGACGACGAAGACGACGACGACGATGACGAAGACGACGACGACGATGACGAAGAAGACAACGACGATGAAGACGACGACGACGATGACGAAGAAGAAGAAGACGACGACGAAGAAGACGACGACGATGAAGAAGACGACGACGACGACGAAGAAGACGACGACAACGAAGAAGAAGAAGACGACGACGAAGAAGAAGAAGAAGAAGAAGACGACGACGACGACGAAGAAGACGACGACGACGACGAAGACGACGACGACGACGAAGACGACGACGACGACGACGAAGAAGAAGAAGAAGACGACGACGAGGAAGACGACGACGAGGAAGACGACGACGATGAAGAAGACGACGACGAAGACGACGACGACGAAGAAGACGACGACGACGACGAAGAAGACGACGACGATGACGAAGACGACGACGACGAAGAAGACGACGACGACGACGAAGACGACGACGACGACGACGAAGAAGACGACGACGATGAAGAAGACGACGACGAAGAAGACGACGACGAAGAAGACGACGACGATGAAGAAGACGACGACGACGACGAAGAAGACGACGACGACGATGAAGAAGACGACGACGAAGAAGACGACGGCGAAGATGTTGACGACGACGAAGATGGTGACAAAGACGACGACGACGAAAATGACGACGACGAAGATGACGACGATGACGAAGACGACGAAGAATGGATATGAGCCATAGGCTGATGTAGCAAATAGTAGTCACAAGATATGCGATTTCTCGGTCAAGACAGATCATGGCAATGAAGCACGAACACCGGACTTTGTTGTTCTAGCTCAGGAACAGTAAACTCAAAAGAAATTGAAAAAATTGAAAAATACCAGGATCTGTCTGGGGAATTGAATAAGTTATGGAACATTACTATTGAAGTAATTCTTGTAGTAATGGATGCTCTTGGATCACCGCCTAGAAAATTGATAGAACACCTAGGGAAAATTAAAAGCGAAACTAATATTGTAGACCTCCAGAAAACTGCCATTATATACTCTGCGAGGATTCAGCAAAAATTATCTGAGACGTGAGAAGCCTTGTTGGCACCATGCATCAAAAACAGAATTTCCATTCATTACGTCAATGTGCGACACTACCGTAAAAATAATACAATCCAATGTGGCACCCTTCGGACCCTGCCCTTATTGAACGATAGAAAATGCCGGATGACTGCAACACTACGTAACCAGAGTCTTGCCAGCTCATTCCATATATATGTTGCTGACGTTCCATTTCTTCAGTAACTCCATCTTTCCAAGCGTAGATAACGATTTATTCTTACGCTTCTTACCTCTGGCAGCACCTTCTGCTTTCTTCGGTGGCATACTAAACGTTCAAATATACAGCTATATATATATAAAAAATGAGCAAGACCGTATCACCAAAACATTCTCCTGCTGTCGGCTGCTACGAAAAGTTGTAAAAAACATGTGAAGTTGTCCTCGTAGCCGCTCAACGAACTAATGGCGACTGATTAAAAGAAAAGTCCCGGACCATGGGAGTTGCCGGTCTGTAATAATAATATCGATATAAGCTTGAGCAGTGTATTTACTCACGGGAAGATATGTCAGTATTAGAGTGCGACACATATCGAAAAAATACGACAATGAATATCATCATATAAAGCGGAAGGTCGCTACTCTTCGGCTTTTTTTTTTAATCAATTCACTCCATGCAAGATGATAACACTACTAAATCGAATGGACTTCTGAAAGTGAAAGAGAAAGAAAAGATTTTAGGAGTCACAAAGCCAATTCTACATAGGAAACAAGGGATAAATCTCTACTCCTGTTCTATAAACCAGGAAGGATATGAACCGGACGATAGGAGAGCCTGATTACTCACTTTGAGTGGAAAAAATGTAAATAAATTCTGAGTATAAGCGGAGACGTTAGAAGGATAAAGCTGAAATATTTAACCATACGCATAGACTAGACACTATGACTAATGACTATAAAGAAAAATACTTCTCAAAAATATGGCAGCATCATCAGATGAAAATATATTCGTTAGAAAAATATGGCAAAATAAATGCAAGAAAATTGAAAACTGTCACCTTAAAACTACAATTATACCTATAATAGCGATTTTCCAAGCGTAGCTTAGATGTGGCACAAGGCCGAAGTGTATGGGGCACCCAGTGAGGATCGAACTCACTACTCAGTCGTAATTGTTCTAGCGAGACAAGCTTGTTAACCATTACACCACCCCGCGGTGCCCTACTCATACCTCTAATAATTGGGATGTTGAGGACAATAAAACATGTGAGAGAGCGTGACATTAACATGATATCCGGTATCCTCTATTTACAAGAGATTCAAAAAATTATGTAGTGTTAAGAATTACTTATCTACCTAAGAGAGGTAATGTAAGGAAAATATAAACACTGTACATTTTATTAGAATTTGTGCAAACAGAATACATATATTTAAGCACTTGCTTTATCGCAGGCCTCGGGAAATGACCCGGTAAGAAATTGTACTAAATAAACAACAAAGGATATTATAATAGTAATAATAATATAACTAGGTTTAAAAATAGTTTCTTAAATACTGGAAACACCACAAAAATACCCCACCACACACACACACACTCAAATCATGTATGAAGGATATGGACGCAGTGGCCCATTTTATCATTAATGCTTGGTCGCATGCATCCATTTCCGATATGTAGTGCGTGAGAACGCACGCATGCACACACGCGCATATTTAAGGAATTCTAGGCTTCGTAATTTGCCCATGTCATCATTAAAGCGAACCCCATATAAATGCGGTCAGATTTACAGAGGACAGAGAGAAAGAGAAAGAAAGATGGAAGAATCAGGGGAAAGAATGAAACAGACCAGAAATAAAGAAAAAAAAAAAAGAAAAAGAAAAAAAATATGGAGATAGAAAAGAAAAAAATATATAAAGGGTGCATGAAAAAAAAATACAAGAAAAAAAAAACAAAAGAACAATGAAGAAATGAGAAAGATGGAAAAAAAGGAAAGAAAAAATGAAAAAGGAAGGAAAACGAAAAAAGAAAGGAAAGAAATAGGAAAAGATGAGAGTAGGGGGCAGCGCAGAAGAATGAGGAAGAGAAAGAAAAGAAGGAGTGGAAAAGAATAAAAGAAAAAAAATTACGAAGAAAGGAATCGAAGAAAGGAATCAAAGAAAAAGTCAAAAGGAAAATGGTAAACGGAAAAAACGGTAAAAAACGGTAAAAAAAAGGCAAGAATAAACAAAAAGAAAAACGGACAAAAAATGATAAAAGGTCGAAAAAAGTGAAGAAAGAAAAAAGAGAAAAAGAGAAAAGAGAAAAAGAAAAGGGGAAAAGAGAAAAAGAGAAAAAGGGGAAAAGAGAAAAAGAGAAAAAGGGGAAAAGAGAAAAAGAGAGAAAGAGAAAAAGAGAAAAAGGCGAAAAGAGAGAAAGGGGAAAAGGGGAAAAGAGAAAAGGGCGAAAAGAGAAAAAGAGAAAAAGGGAAAGAGAGAGAAATGTGAAAAGAGGAAAAAGAGAAAAAGGGGTAAAGGGAAAAAAGAGAGAAAGGGAAAAAAGAGAGAAAGGGGAAAAGAGAAAAAGGGGAAAAGAGAAAAAAGAGAAAAAGAGAAAAGAGAAAAAGGGAAAAAGAGGAAAAGGGAAAAAGGGAAAAAGAGAAAAAAGAGAAAAGAGAAAAAAGAAAAAAGAGAAAAGGAAGAATCAAAGAAAAATATCTGGTGAAAGAAAGAAAAGAAAATGACAGGAATGGAAATCGGAAAGAAAGAAAAAAAACCGGAAAGAGAAAAAAATTGAAGGATAAAGAAGAAAAAGGAGAGAGCGTACATTAAAAAAAAAAAGGATGACGAATACAGAAAACGAAAACTCTAAAAAGACTATCACGTCGGTAAGATAAAACACGAGTAAATAAAATTAGTTCAAGTCAAAATGACACGGAGAAACACACAACGTGGATGTAAAGATACTGATGAATAAAAACAGACAGAAAAAAGACCTTGTAACAAAGCGAAAATACGTATCGATAACAAAATAAAAAAAAATGCAGGCAAGGCAAAAATAAAGTTAGAAATAAAAGAGAGGAGGAAACAAGAAAATGCAAATGGAAGATAAAACATTAGAAAGAAAAAGAATAAACAAATGAAATTCGAGTTACAAAAACAGAGAAAGCAAAAAAAATAAAATAAAATAAAATGAAATCACACGCGGTCTTCTCAGCAAATATACTATCTCCTTCCTCTTTCGCTGAAATCTTACAACAAATAAATAAATAAATAAAACGTCCCGAACATGGCTACAACACGTAAAAACGACCCGGGAGTCCGGTTATCGATTGCAAGTGCGTGGGTGGGTGAGTACGTTTTTTGCGCGTTTGCTTGTCCGTTCGTCCGATGTCGTCGGATGCCGGCTGTAACGACCGTGTAAGGACGAGAAGAAAAACAATGAAAGAGAGAAAGAAGAAGAAGAAGAATGTAGAAGACAAAACTCCTTCATGTTAATTGCATGTTCGGTCACACGTGAAAATGTGAGAGCTATCGTTGTAATGAGCGCGCTAGTAATTTATGGCGGGAAAGCGACACCTCAGCATTTTCAACTGATTTTTCCCATAGCTTTCATGGCAGTGACACACACACATTCGCCCGGACGCGCATTTTTTTTTTTTAATCCTTTTATCTTTGGTTCTTGCTTTTCCTTAATACTGATTACGGCAATGTCCCCCCCCCCACCAACCTTTTTGTCTCTATTTCTGTCTTTATTTTCTCTGTTATTTTATTTTCTTTTTTCATTCTCTTTGTAATTCTAACATTTTTACAGCATTTTCTCAATATATAGAGTCTTTGAATTTTTTCTTCACCGTCAGTTTTTGCCTTCTCTGTTACTATCAAGGATTACGGTTATATCACATTGAAACACTGGATCCAATACGATCACCGCAGTTAAGCAACGTCGTCCTAGATGGCTGACCGCTTGGGAATCCCAACTTCTACAAGCTTGCATGTGCGTGTGGTGTAATTGATAACGGCTAGGAGTTGGACATCGGGGAGCAGTTCCAATTCTAGTCGGGTTTATCATATTCACTTACGCGAAAATACCCTTAGGAAAGGTATGAATCTACAATTACAAAATGCCTACCTGGTAGGAAGAGCCATTATAAATCGAAAAGAATAAGAAACGGCACGTTAATGAAAAGAACAAATGAACGATTAATAAATAGATTCGCCTATCGTCCGGTTTACACACCTCACGAGTCTTTTGAACAGGAGTAGAGGTTTGTACCTTGTTTACTGTTCAGCATTGGGTTTCAGGTTCCTTCTAAAATCTATATCCACATTGTATTTCTAACATCTCCGACTGAACTTTGAACTTTTAATTAAATCTTGACTTCTTCAAGTCGATAGTTAGCTGTTAAATACAAGACCACCCAGTAACCCTCTACCTTGAGTGGCTCTTTGGCCTTGTATTGGGTGAACATTAGTAAAAACAAAACCAAGAAAAAATCTCTTTATATTCTCAAATAATGAGAGGTGACTTGAAAATGATCTTCAAATCAGCATCCAACATAATATATGTGGAAGTGTTAATAATAATTTCAACAACAAAATGTTTCAAGAATTCTTCTTAATCGACATGAGAGAGAGAGAAATCATTTACCTTTTTTGAAGTATCCTTACATCTATCGATATTATTAAACTCCAAAGCATACCAACATAAAAATATAAGATTACGGTCACATGAAGTTGAAACATTGGTTCCCGTACTAACACTGAAGTTAGGCAAAGTCAAGCCTGTTGAGTACTTAGATGGGTGACCGCTTGGGAATCCCAGGTGCTATAATGGATAATTGTTACTTGGCGAATTTATGTCTAAGAGGAAGAAATTACTTAGTTCGGTTCGTTATATTCACTTCACACAAATATTCAAAGGAAAGGTATGAATTAATCTCTTTTCTCCACTAGCTATGGGGTAATTAGTAAGACGTAAATCACTAAAATCATTATTCTTACAATGTAAAAATATTTTCTGGCTTTAAATAACCTGCAAAGGATTGATAAGCCGTAAAAAATGAATGAATTAATCATTTATTGTAATCATTATTTTTTACTATCTTTCGAATACTATTTAGTGTTTCTTCTGTCAATATCGATTATTTATTCCTTTCAATTTTACGGATGAATTTTCATTCGATTAACATGTTTCTTCTGCCAAATCTTTTCATTCTTTTCTTTCCTGTACGCTTTCCATTTACCTTTATTCATTTTTCCCCTTCATTCACTTTCCTTCCCATTCTTTTCGAAATTTTAAAATCTACTGCCTTAAATTAAGAAAAAAAACTTTAATTGCTTTCCATTTCTCTTATTCGGATTTTAAATTCTGTTGTCATACATTTATCTTTCTTTAATTGAGTCTACATAAAGTTGTTTTCCAAATCTTACAATTTGATGTCTTAAAATTTAAAAATTCTTCTTTATGTAAGTCTTCTCATTTAAGAATCCTCCCTCACGGGTCGGTACCTGAAGGCATTTGTTAAGGACTACTACTATGGGTCCCAGACGATCAACGCTTCTCAATCCACTCCTTTTGTTCTACATAAATGATCCGCTGAAGAGCATATACCGATCATTTGTGAATATATATACTGATGATACAACGCTATAAAAGCGCACCCCCAAAACTCTTGACGACCAGAGCTGATCTCTCCTCAAACCTTGTGGGTACAAACTGTCTTGTCACAGTCAATGCTTCAAAAACCAAACTAGTTCATTTAAACCGTCGCCAATCGGATCCAGAACTCACGACAGTCGTGATGAACAGAAGTTCCCTGACGGTGACCCCTTTGTCTTGAGCTCTTATTAAACTCATCCCAGGCCTTAACGTACATACAATACATCACTAAAAATGGCGGAAAATGGCCGGTTCTCTGTATCGACACAACAAGTACCTCACTCCTGTTTTTATCCCCTACCTTTGCAAGAGCCAGATCAAGTTGAAAATTGAATATTGCTGATATATAGAGGCAGGAGTTGCCCAGTTTTCAATTTCCATCAATAGAGTCAAAAATCGTCACCGTGTTCTTCTCAATGACGAATTATTTTCCACCTTACAGCTCCCTTCTCAAAGACCAGACATTGGAAGCCTAGTGGCTAAGTTCCGCCATGCCACGCACATTTTAGCGAACCACCCTCATTCTCTTGGTGAGATATAAGTTCCACTCAAGCAGCAGCTTCTCATGAACCACTGTCTTGGGAAACCAATTCTCAAGAACTTGCTTCCCGGATCGCTACAATCTTAACCTGTTCAAATCTAGGGTTAACCGTTTCTCATACCCTGTAACTCTTTACATCGAGTAACCCTCAGGATGATTTTTTTTGTTTTGATTTACGGCATATCAACGTCAATGGATTATTTAATGCTGACAAAATTTCTTATTGCTGTTAATATTTTATTTTTCTAAAATGTATTGCTGGTAATATTATTTTACAAAGTATTTCTGGTATTAAAACTTATTTTTACACTTTCATTGTGTTTTGATCCCAGTTTGGGGGTTGACTATTTAACCATAGCTGGGACCCTAACAGGTGCTACACCTCGGGTCAGAGTGGACCTGGAAACACCAGCAATTAAGAGTTGGCTCCACGCTCCTCAAAACCTCTTGATCAGAGGCCTTGCTGTCGGGCGTAGTTTATCGTCTAACCCAGGACGCGGATCTAGTTTATCGTCTTACCCAGGACGACCTCAGGGTGAACATCACTAAAAAAATCTTTCACTTTCTTAAATATTAATGTTGCCTTCAACTTCAATATATTTTCTTTACCATTTTTGCTTCGTCCCTTCATTAATTTTGGTTCATTTCCTTTTCTTTATTCAACGTATGTATGTAAATTCTTTGATATCTAACCAAGTTGTAAGTATGCGGATCCAAATCTACCTTCTAATGACATTCTGCTCAAACTCGTAGCGCATTTTGACAAAACTTTACTTTTATGTACACTATTTACATTATTCGGACTATTGCCCTCATCTTTGTTGTCATATTTATCACAGCGTTTCGCTCGTTGTACGCTCCAACCTTCTTCAGGTGGTTGGAATGTCGAACTGAACACTTTATTTCGCTCGCTGGGTTAGAATGTTCTAGTTCCACGTGTCATATCTAATGGCTGTCAAATATTAGTTGTCTCCTGTTAATTCACCTCTTCACGTTCTCCACTGCCTTAACCAGGTATTGAACTCTCACTGGATCTAATCAACGCCTTTATCCACAGACAATGGAGAATTTGCAGAGTTGAAATATATATTGACTATATTCACTACCAAATAGTGTGTTTATAAACTTAAATATTACGTTTTTTCTACTTGTAAAAGCATCAATTTCGTTACACTTCTTAATATGAAGACTTCAGGAATATTTCTTTCTGTTGAGAAATGCATTAAATGTCAATTAGTATACCTTATTACCTAATTCTATCAAAGTGCATTTTTTTGTAAAGTCACCAAATATTTGAACCAATTTCAGTTTATCGTTTAATCTAATTATTATCGAAAATCTTGATGAGTGTGAAATTACGAAACTCAGTTTTGAACTCTGATAGATATGAGACCTTATAATTTAATTAATCGAACATCTATCCCTAACGAGTGATTTGACGCGAAACTCTATCAATGAGGTTACGCTACTGGTTATATTTTTGAATAACATTGCAGAAATTATTGCAGAAACCCTCTGAACAATTACGTAAAATTTCGTCTACGAAACTCTGGAGGCAAGGTGCTGACTATAACATCAATCACTAACAAATTTTATTTGTATTAATCCTGTTATTTAATATACGTAGATTTCAGTTTTTTCCTCTCATTTTACTTGTTAATGTACCTAGATGAAATCTCTTGATAAACACTCGCTAAATATAGGCAGGTCATTGAAGGTAATCCTCTGCTTGATGCGACCATTCCTGATCTGTGTCATGGTTAAATTTTGTTTACTGCCAATCCTTTCAGCCGGTTAGCTGTCACCAGTCACTACTATAAATAGGCAAGTTCTGGTCACGTTTGTAGTCTGGCTGTCAGTGAAGAATTTTAAGCCGGATAAGAATCACTTACGGAAGAATCATCTTGAAGCTGACAGAACTGCAACGAAGGGCAGCTGACTTATTCTTCGAAGTATTTACCACTGTCTTTGGACAGATAATCTTCTACCTATGTATTTATCTTCTAAATAAAGAGGAATCAGTCAGTACACACACATCTTCGGCACTAAAAGCAAAACCAAATATAGTTCTTCTCTATGTCTCGTAATTATTAATGGACGGCACAAAATTTTATTATAGCTACAAAAATGAAGAAATTAAAATGTATATAACTTTTTTTTAACAGAGAACGGAAAGTGAGACACTGAAATCCGAAGACTCATTAGAATAGCGAAAGATGCCTTACAAAAGCTTAGCAAAGTAACAAGAAACGGGAAAATTTTATTAGAAACAAAGACAGAAGTACTAAACTGTTATGTAATATCATTCTTCGTATATAGCAGTGAATCCTTGAGAATCTAATCACAGATGACACTTGAAGCAATTGAAAAGTGGTTCCATAGAAGGATATCGAAAGTTTGGTTTGGTTTGATTTGTTTTACGGCATATCAATCTGAATGGGTTATTTAATGCCGACAGATTTTTATTGCTGGTAATATTTTTTTTTCCAAAAATGTATTGCTGGTAATATTTATATTTTTTTAATTATTTCTGGCATTAAAACCTATTTTTACACTTTCATAGTATTTTGACCTCAGTCTGGTAGGGGGTGGTTAACTATTTACCCATAGCTGGGTCCCTAACAGGTGCTTACTACCCCGGGTCAGGGTGGACCTGGGAACACGCTCCTCAAAACCTCCTGATCAGAGACCTTGCTGCTGGGCGTAATTTATCGTCTTTCGCAGGACGCGGATGTAGTTTACCGTCATACCCAGGACGGGATATTGAAAGTACCATAGACCTAACATGTGAGCAATTAAGTTTTAGAGAAAATGGGAACGAAAAGAAGCGTTACACTTAACCTCAGAAAAAAACTGTTGAATTTTCTAGGGCAGACAATGAGGAGAGACGGCTTGGAAAATTTGATGCTCACAGGACATGCTGGATGCAAGAGAGATAAATGAAAGCAGTACACAGAAGCAGCATTTTACTGGACTGTTTTCCACCTATATGACAGCGAATGCGGGACAATCTTCTCACAGATGTAAAAGAGAGTAGACACAGAAATGTGGTTCTACGGAAGGATGCGGAGAATACCAGTAACCGGCGAAGTTATAGAGAAAATAGATAGGACACTGACACATAACATCAGGAAAAGACAGTTGAGATTTCTAGGACAGATAATGAGGAAAGAGGACTTGGAAAATTTGATACTCACAGGACAGATTGAAGGCAAGAGGACAGAGGAAGAAATGTATAACTTAACGAGAAAACGTGTAAAATGGATGGCGGAGTAAGGTTTAGGAGAAATAACAAAAATACAACATTTAGAACTACAAAGAAGAGGAAGTTGTGGCGAGCCGTGATCGCCAATGTCCTGTAAGGACACCGCACATAGAAGAATTATTATATAATGCATACAAATGTATGAAAAGTAAAGGGAAGAAAAATTTTTAAAAGATGTACAATAAAATGGTAAAACGAAAATTCTTTAAAAAAAAAAAAATTCGACTTACCATTTCATGGTAAATATTTTTCTTCCCTTATTTTAATATACAACCAGTCATCACTTAGCGATGGGGTTCCATTCCAACGACCTGGTCGTTAAGTGAGATATTACATCTGGAAGATATTCCAGGCGTACTACGCGTGTAATGGGTTTGTGTCAACCAGCTTCAGACAGCATTACATCTTTTGGAATATTTCAAATGTATTTGCAAATGTTTATACAATCGTGTACTGAACAGTAGACGTGATAAACAAACTCGAAAACCCGCCTTATATTTGATATATTAATTCGGTTTTCATCTTGTAAATACATTACAAGTAAATGTTTCCCCGAATTGATAAAGGTATAAACCTGCTTACGTGACCAAATGTCAAAACCTGTCTAACATTGAATATAAAGAAGTCTTCATAAACACACCCCTATTTTCTTTCGGGATAGTCCCGCAGTGGATAAAGCAGTTGATTATACATGTGTTACTGTCATCTAGTGGTGGATCACATCGTGAAGCACAAATTTAGCAGGAATGAACAATAAAAGATATCGCAATAATCAACAGATATCAGCCAATCAATGAGCAATTGATGGTGACCAAAAGGTACATAGTCGAAACGTAGGGTCTATAATAACATATCAATCAATAGTTTGAAATAATACAAATATATTAAAGACTATTACATTAATGATGCTCCATATCTTTCGTGGCCGAGGGAGTTGTGCATTTTTCAGTCAATGACGTGGTCAGTCTGTCAGTTATGTGCTATGCGTGATACATGAGGCAGATTTTTCCCACAGTAGGTTGCCATTTCTTTCTGCGGTAGACCAGTTGCCATCCACGGCTATAGAACCCGATCTGCCCTGCTATTTATCCATAGCTGGAGGAAGAAGAAGAGAATTCATACCTTTTCCAAGGGTATTAGCACGTAAGTGAATGTAATGGATTCGAGTGGAGTTCGAACTCGGCTCTCCGAGTGGTAGTTTTAAAACCCTGTTGTAGGGAGTCACATTTAGAGAACTATCGTAGAACTTTTTGAACTTGTGCCATATGATGGTAAACTTGGTAAATATTAATGGCTTCCACAAATTTTCCCGCATTATCTGTTAGCTAACCTATGTTTGTGAGAAACTGTTTTGCAAGTGACGCTTTATCATCTGTTTTTTAAAGCATTTCCGGTTAGTATCATTTCTCTTGAGATACTGCAACAGTTTCGCCTGTTAGCTTAATAAGTATCGATATGAATGGAGCGCCGAGATAAACAAACAAACAAAAAACTGGTGTCCGACTTGAACGCTTTAATATTCTGCTGTTTTCATGATCAGCAATACAGTTAAATTTTTATAATATCGACTTCTGGTGCGTGAGACAAATCCGTACCTGAGGCGAAAGAAGAATGGTTAGGAATTTCAGTGAGATGTAATGAAGCAGACAGATAAATGGGCGCTGAAAGGCATTAAGCTAAAAAAAAAAAAAAAGAAAGAAAATAATGAAAAATAGTAAAAAAACAAACAAAAAAAACCTGTAGATAGAATTAATAATCTAGAGAGATAGCGAGAAAAGAGATAGAGGGAGATAGGGAAGAAACAGAACGGAATATAAAGTAGAAATTTATCAGTGGTAGGTCGGGTGGGGTTTAATCAGTCTGCCTTTTCGAGATGCACAGATTGATTGTATGTAATGAATACCGAAGCCTGTTTATTGGTTTCGGTTCATACTGATGAGAAGCGAAATCACTGGTCTTTTGTTAGCTTTCCACGCATTTGCGCGTTAGTACATGTGAGTAACGATAAAAAATAACACAGAGATTAAGTCAGCTGATCAATATGCAAACACAACTCTATAAATAATATATATATATATATATATATATATATATATATATATATATATATATATATATATATATATATATATATATATATATATTTGTCAGTTTGGGGCCGTTTTTTTATTTTAGAATATTTTATGAGCCCTTTGTTTCGCATTAAATATAAAATAATTTGTGTACTAAAGAAGCGTGAAAGTGTTTTCAGTGTATTTCTCCTCTTCGTGTAAATATTGAGGGCTGCAAATTCTGAGTGCTCTTAAGTACAATCCGATGAATATGCCAGATTTTATTTTATTGCTATGATGAGAATAGACATTTATTAGATCGTTTCTGTTGTTGGAATTCATATGGACAACGAGCTTTAGACTCTTGTTAACGCGGTGTAGCTTGATATCTAAGAAGAGTAAGGAATTGTATTCTTCCATTTCGTATGTAAATTCTATGGTATGTTTGATTTTGTTTCGCTTATCTACTCGGTCAAGTAAATCAGTATCACAAGGATATATAAATAGACCATCATCTCTTTCTGTCTGTCTGTCTGTCTCGTCTCTCTCTCTCTCTATATATATATATATATATATAGAGAGAGAGAGATAGATAGATAGATAGATAGATAGATAGATAGATAGATAGAAATTTAAGTAAAATCATTTTGAAAAGGACTAGATTCGAAAAATTCTAAGACGATACATGCCATCACTTAACTAAGAGGCGATCCCATTTGGTAATCCAAATTTTTGTTTGTAAAATTGGAAACAATCATGTTATATACACACCGATTATCACCCGAGAACATCCAAATTTTACGATTCCCTTAAAATCCACAAAACAGGTATACCGATGCGCTCCATCATTTTAGGAACAGACTGGCGAAAGCCATAACACAAATTCTAAACCCTCCTTGGAAAAAATCAGTCCACCATTTATATTTATATATATATATATATATATATATATATATATATATATATATATATATATATATATATTCAAATACTATTAAAAACAACAGACATTCCGTGTTAATTAATTTTGGCGACTTTTTAAGTTTCAAATAATCCTGCTCAGACAAGGAGCAAAATGCATCAGGAATTTTATCGGCGTTCAATTTTCGGAAGAAAATTACAGGAAATATGTTTATTTAATAATGACATATATTATTTGTGGTGCAAGGCCGAACGTGGAGTGGGGAGATTGGTCATCCGTAGCTATCTTACTCCTAGCTATGGGCACCTCAGCGTGATGCAATGATTAGCAAGTTTTTCTCGCTAGAAGTGAGTTAGATCCACACTGGATACCTCATACATTCGGCCTTGTGCCATATCTAAGCTACGCTTAGAAAATCACCATAAGTATAAAATGCATTGGGTAATTCGACGTGGTGTAATTGCTAGCAAACTTATCTGGCTAGAACAATTACGACTGAGTAGTGAGTTCGATCTTCAATGGGTGCTCCATACATTCGGCCTTGTGCCACATCTAAGCGTGTCTTAGAAAATCACTAATTGTGTACTTTGACGTGGTGTAATGGCCTGCAAGAATGTCTCGCGACATCAGTTAGGATTGAGTAGTGATTTCGATCCTCATTGGGTGCCTCATACTTTCGGCCTTCTATCCTACTTTAGCTAGTTAAAATCACGACCCATCCATTCTAAGAATTTCCGCAAGCTTCATGATAAATCCTCCTTCATCATTCGATTCGAACACGCACCAAAATAAAGCGTTTTCACACTAATAATACACCCATAATATACACATATACAATTTCGGGCCTTAAGTTATAATTGTTTTTATTGCTTTTTGTGATTACCATTTTTCGTCTAAAACATTCTGTAAAACTAATGACCATTTTTACTTCTGTGTATGTTGCAAAATAAAATTCTTATATTAGCTTTGATAAAGTTCATCAGTGTACGAAAAGCCTCGACTAAGAAAAGATTATCTTTTCCTTTTATTCATCGTCTTTTTCACAAATAAGGAATACAATAAGTAAATAGTGTTTAATATGCTTGTTGTAAATTCTCATCGACGTTATAAAACACCACAAGACAAATAGAAGAGACGAAGAGAGCCCAAAGAAAAGACAGAGCTCCCCATCCTCCTAAACCACTTACGATACCATGCGGTGGCTGTGGTTGTCTTTTCAGATCTAATATAAGATTCATTTCACACAGAAAGAAATATCTATGAGCACTGTGATACTCGGGTACGAGTTTCGCTAACGATGATGTGAATTGTTAAGAATAAAAAAATTCTATAAATTCAATTTCATCGTCCGTATTGTACCTATTTGTACAGGTAAAGTAGAAGAGATATAAAGTGTACAGTAAAGTGAGAGACAGGTAAGAATATGACTACTGATCATGTGTCGTCGAACAACAGAATACAACAATATGGTGTCGCCGATAGGATGTTTATGTCATTTGGATGAACCAGAATTTTTCGAGACTTGGATCCGGTGTTTTGCAGCCCAGGCTAGGGAAAAAAAATGACAGACAAGAAGGATGGGAACATGAAATAACTGGCCTCTTTCTATATTCACCACCTTATTTTTTATATTATAGTATACCCCAAAACAATTGGAGACTGACTTGCGTTGAATTTCAGAAATTATAAAAAGAAACTTGTCCTAGCGGAAAAAACCAAATTTCTGTCCATTAAACAGAAACAAGATGAATGAATTATACAATATCTTCACAGATTAAGAGAACCTAGAAGATTCTGCGAATTTAAGAAACTTGGTTCTCTAGATTTGATTATTGAAGATGAAATGAGACCAAGATCTTTACAAAAAATAGACATGATATAAACCTCAAGAGGGAGAAGGACAAAAAGTTTGTAGAAGAAATTCGAGAACAACCAAAGGCTCTTCGGTTCAAGGTGTACTGGATTGGTAAATAGGAATTTACCTATTTGCATAAGTGTATATTAAACAAAGAGAAAGGCAAGAAGTTGACTATTGATCACGTGTCGTACTGGCTACCTGAAGATCAGGTAGTCAGGTAGCTGGAGCTGGCCTTGTGTGCTGTTTTATCGAACTCTCTGCCTGAAGGCAGAGAGAAACCCGGACATGACTCTGCCCTTTGGCAAAGCCTGGTCTGGGGAAGTAGATGGATCCGACCTCGTTTATAAGGAGTCTACGGGCAATTTTTAGCCGAGCCTATAGGCTCGGATGACCCCACATTAAATTCGGCCTTGTACCACATCGCCCCTTGTAAGGAGGTCGGTAAATATTACTGATGACGTGTCGTAGAACAACAAAATACAACAGTTTTACTACTATTAATCATCGCTTTTTAAAACAACAAACATTGATGAGGAGGGAAAAACGTCTTTTTTTCCAGCAAGAAGGTCCAAGTTTGCCAAAGTCTCAATTTGATGAGGCTGTTTAAGAACATGTCAAATGATTTTAGGTATATGTGTTTTAGATTTGTGGCAATTCCTGGTGTTGGTCGAAACTCCCCCTAGCCCAATGTATTCTATGTACAATTTCCTTCTCTCCTATGAGTAGAAATGCAATGAAAATGGAAACTAGAAAATGTTAATAACAATGACAATATTTTTTTTGAGAAATGCTTAGTTTTCACCCAAAATCACCGATTCCCCAACCTCGAGTTGGTAAGCGTTGCAGTCTTTCGTAGATTTTGACTTTCTGCAACGTCACTTCCAGAGAGAAGATAATTCTCGGAAGGAACCAGCTTCAGCAGAAGGTAAAATTTAAGCATCCGGTAAAAATAGAACTTACTGGAAGAGAAATATTGGAATTTATCTCTACGGTAAGCTCTTTACACAGGACCTAAAAGTATAAACTTTTGCAACTGAACTTATAAAAAATGTATTTCAATGACAATGGATTTTCTACATACTTATGTAATTTTTTGTTGTAGATACAGGAACAAAATTTGTTGTCGTCATTTTCTTTTTTTTTTTTTTTTTTTTTTACTTGTTAAATAAAACCACAATTTTCAATATTGAATTTCAAGCAATAATTTTAAAATTATGCCTTTTCTTTTGGAGAGTTGAAGAGAATAAATAACCTGATGTCAGCAGAGGTCCGAAGCTGCGATAACCCCCCACCCAACACTTATTCTCAGCCAATATCTGCAGGCTTAATTTCTTGAAATTAGATCTTTTTTTTTTAATCTATGTCCACAGATTTTAACCTTTCCATAGACTAAAGGAGTATATTTCAAAAAGACAAGATAATAAAGGGTGTTCCAATAACTTGGACTGATTTTAAATGTGAAATAAGTTTAAGCGTCTAATGATTTTTCTTTTTCTTTCAGATTTAACGACTTAAGTCTTTGGCAATTTCAACCATGGAAAGATTAACAATCAAACAACGTTTTAAAGATATGGAAGCCTTCTACGAAAATGGACGTTCAATTGGAAGCGATGTAACATTGTTGTGAAAAGGTTCAATTCCTGCGCTCGATGACAAATATAGGTGTCTGGATTTTCGGCCACAGAAATGTGGCGAAAAATTGCAGCAATGTTTTCATCTGAACGGCGTAAACGAGCTGAACAACGTTAAGATTGTGTTTTCACATCATCCAGCTTGTTTAAATTTACAATTTTTCCAATTGCAGATTTGACACGTTGTTTGGTTGTTAATCTTTCCATGGTTGAAACTGCTAAAAACTTATGTTGTTAAATCTGAAAGAAAAAGAAAAAAAATCATTAGACGCTTAAACTTAATTCATATTTAAAATTGGTCCAAGTTATTGAAATATGCTTTATAACTGATATAAGAGATATTTATATTGCCCGGGTATTTATTAAGAGATAGATCAAGTATCGACCATCATAAAGACTGAAAAATAAAATTGACAAAGATTATTGTTTAAGGTTGACGGACACGTATGTCTTAATTAGTTTTTTTTTTTTTTGTTTTTTTACGAATTGGTCAAACCCAAAACTCAAACAAAAGCATTGTTTTCAATCGTTATGAGTCTATCGATTGAATAGAATTTTATTATAAACAATTGTCTTGTAAATGGAATTTTTAAAGCATTCTGAATGTAAAAAATAAAGAAAAAATGTGCAAGACAATAAGAAACACTACCTGCCAAAAAAAAGTGAAGTTTTGTTGAAATCGGTTGAAAAAATGTGGAAATCCGATCCCATATAAACGAACACAGACAAAACAACCTGGGTTTTATAATAAGTATAACTCGATATGAGTCGTCCCCCTTTCATTCTGGCGACAGAATCGTGTTTTATCGTGTTTTCAAATTGATTTCGTGCACAAACGATTGTTTTTCCAATTTTGGCGCTGTCAGAACCACCGCTAGGTAATTTTACACAGTCCTGTGAAGTTTTGTTGAAATCGGTTGAAAAAGGTAGGAAATCCGATCCCATATATAAACGAACACACACACACACACACACCCACACACACACACACACACACACTGCGTTTTATAATAAGTAAGATTTCACTTAAGTGGCGCATTTTTCTTTTACAATGAACTGTTGGTCAAATCAGGCAAAAAGTTTTAAAAAATATTTCTCGTGAATTTCGTGACATAGTAATATTCATGTCAATTGGTGGGCCAGGTAGTGTGTGCTTGGATTCAATGAAAACAGAGTTAGCATTAACTAAGCGGTACTTAAAATAAGAACTAGAAAGTGGGCCTAGAACGGTAACAGTGTAACCCTGAAGTATATATACATTTTTCAATTCCCTGTAGGTTACCCAGATCGATATACAACCCATGAAGGTCGGAGGGCACAACACCCGAAACGTTGTGATAAACAAAAAAGATGAGGTCAATAGTCAATAAAATAAAAAATTAAATAAATGATAACTTTAAATCCCAAAAAAAGACAAATTTTTAACTTTATTGAGATATTACGGGTAAAATGATAAGAGCCCTGATTAATTCACGGAGTAAAAAATATTCTTAGAGCTTTAGATAACATTTTTCTAATAAACTGATCATCATCATCATCACATCCGTTTACGATAGAATATTTCATAGAACATACTATCGTCAGTATTAATTAATTTCTTTTCTGTTGCCGAAAATTGTTAAAAGGAGAGCACCGGATATATTCACACGAGTTTAATAAGAAAACACTTGCCCCACCCTGCTACATAGTTCAATCCTAGAGCACAAAAGGCAAGGTGACTCCGACCATTAAATCAGGAAAGTTTATTAAAATATTTGATTAGATGCACACACATTTATGAGTTGATCAAATTTTGGGCGCTGAATTTTTCTTGCATCGATCGAGAATCATGACGAAATTGTGTTAAGCCGAGAATTAAGAATCAAATTTTTGAAATGCCAGATGTAATTATACATAAAAATCTCTCTCCACCTGTTTATATCATATCTAAGTCAGCTAAAATCGATCTTCCTCACATTCTACCAATCCTAGGCCAGCTTTTTTTTTCAAATATTTCTCTTCATAACCGTCAATCCGAGATATATATGCTGAATGTGAAAATGTCATATTAACATTTCTTACGATATATAATTCTGATTATAACACGTTATTTAATTTTTAAACGTTATTTTTAGTGGGTGCACGAATTTAGGTACTATTCACGATCTATTTTCTTAAATAGGGAAATTAATAATCACAGGGCTACGTTGAAAAGTCCAACTTAAAGAAAGGTTGTGCTTCACACTGGAATCTTGCCTTTTCCAATAGGGATAACGCTTTTGTAAACGAAACGTGTTTTTACAAATTACGGAAGACGCGTTGATATAGTAAGCAATTGAAATTAATTTGTCTAAAGAAAAAAGGTTTTCAGTTGGTACTTTTACGAATTTTTGCCCCATATAGGGAAGGGACATAAAAAAAACAGGTTATGACAACTCGTATGCCAGAGTTTCTAGAGTACGCGGGCCGAGCGATGAAATAAGATACTGTTTAAAATAAGCGGAACGTGTACTCAAATACGGGTATCCACTAAAAATAACGTTTGAATTATTAAAAACGTCGGATCAAAAATGAATTATATATATATATATATATATATATATATATATATATATAAGTGATGTAGGAAGATAAGACGATGGAATAGTAAAATTGAAAATTATTTACTCGGATATTTTTTTATAGAAACATGTCAAGGCAGAACCCAGAAGGAAATTTTCTTGCCTTTTAGACTAAAATTTGTATGTGTTAGTTTTAAGGTTATGTAAATAATATATATATATATATATATATATATATATATATATATATGTATATGTATATATTTACAAATAAACACGAATTCTTGATAACTTTAAAATGAGGTGTTGAAACAAAATGGCTATTTTTATAGTGATTTTATAACATATTTATTGTTATAATTTAAAAATAAAAATTTAAAGTTATATTATATATAATATATATTCAATATATATATATATATATTTTTTAATATTTATAGGGTTGAAGGGTATTAAGTGTAAACAATACAAAATTTATAGATTTAGAGAGTGTTGACATAGGAATCAACTCTGTATGAATGATTTTCATTTAACGAATAAATTGATTTAAACAGATTTTTATGTCAAGGCATTCGTTCAGTGCCTTTTTTTTTTTTATTAAACTGCAAGATTATAATTTAATTCACAAGCGTCAATCTTTATTCTGATTAAATATTTCTATTCCTTTCAAAAGATTTCCGCATATATATTATCTAAAATATTTTTATCTATTAAAACAAATAAATATATATATATATATATATATATATATATATATATATATATATATATATATATATATATATAAAATTAAAATGATCTTTATATATTACATTAATTTTTCAATTGTAAAAATTTTTTTTGAGACACCAAAATCTATTAAAATATAACAGGATGCGTTTTTTTTTTGAACGAAAAATGCGAATCCAAAATTGAAATATAAATAATAAAATTGTGTCAAAATCTTTCAAAAAATATTTAAAAAATTGGTTTTAAAAATAAATTGGGGGGAAAAACCCAAACACTGAAATGATATCGGTTTTCCTATATGGTAGTGACTGCTGGATACAGATTTGGGAATTGACTTGAGGCAACTAAAAATGTGTTTCTAGAAAAGATGCTGAGAATTGGGAAATTAGAATAAACATTTGAAATTTAAAAAAAGTTTGGAAAAAATGGAAAAAAAAAAGACTCATATTTACCATCTAAACATCAGGAAAAAATTGTTGATATATCGAGGCAGAAAGAAACAATCATACAAAATTTAGTAGAAAACAGGTTATATTAATTGGCAAGAGAGAGACAAAGAAAAAATTCCACACAAAACTATTTAAGAATTGTAGAAAAAGCTTTTTGACGAAACAGGGATTAGAAGTAAAAGAGAAAAGACAAAATATACCAAGAGATATAAAGACAGAAAATTCTGTTTTTTGATTGCTGACGTTTTTACCGAGGAACAATTGTAGGAATATGATTCCGAGAATAATATATAGTAATATTAATACTTCCTTTTTAGAAGAATCAAGGGAAATTACAATATAGAATAAAATATTTTTTATTAATTATAAAAATTTAATTTGAACAATAGATTCTAAAGTGATACCTTTTGCTTGATCGATTGAATTTCATATTTCTTTGAATATCACACCGTCGAGTATCCCAAATTCAATTTGAAATGCAGCATAACACCGATTTCTTCAGCGTACTCATTTCCCTAAAATTTAAGTTGATGTACTTGTATCTGTATGTGTGTTTGAATATATGCGTATACACTTACAAATATATGTAGGTTTACTGACATGCCAATAAACATATACGCATATGTGGACACAGACACTAAAATATATGCAAAAGGGTGTGTATTGTTTCTGCAAACCGTGAAGGCCGATTCTTTTGATTCCAGAGAGAAGTAAAAAGAGAGATCCGGAGAGAAAGAGGGAATTTGGGAAACTATTAGAAAGAGAGATAAATGGAGAGCGGGTTACTGTAGCACTTATCAGATATTTGAATTTTTGTTAAAACAAGTTCATTTTATATAAAAAACTCAGTATTAGAAAATAAAACAATTGACTTATTCCGTAGAAACAAATTTATTTTTTTTTTTTTTTCCAAGGGTACTACAGGCAGATAATTTATTTCATCCAAATTGATTCCAAAAATTCACCTTCTGACAAAATCTTTTAAATGGCGAAAACGAACGCACTAATGAAAATTTCTCATCAAATTTTCCGAAAGCGAATGTTCTAATTACTATCCACGTCCGCATATATATATATTCAAACACAGTGGCGTTCCAAAACATGATCAAGCGTAAGCGACCGACGCTACTTGGAAACGAACAAAGAATTTTAATTTTTGTAAGTTAAATAGCGAATGTGAGAACTAATTTTTCGTCCACGTCCGCACACACACAACACACAAACACACACACACATTTACACACACACAAAATATATATATATATATATATATATATATATATATATTATATATATATAAATTATTTATTTGAAAATATGATTCTATTTTAATAAGAAGTCTCATGTTTCAAAATAAGATATAAATACATTCAATATAATATATTTAATATAAATATATATATATAAAAAGTTGCAAATTAAAAAATAATAATGTTTTTATTTTATGAAATTTATTTATTTATTTATATATATTTGATATTTCAAATTGACCTCAATTTTTCTTCAGAAATAACTGTTTGTTACAAATAAATTAAAATTACTGTTTGTTAGCAAGTAGCGTCCGTCATGAGACGCGGACGTCACGTGATATAAAACGCCACTGTGTTCGAATATTTCTAACGTAAATCTAACTGTAATAATATTTTAGATGTTGTTTAAAAAAATAAATATTTTTTTAACTATATCTAAAAAAACTGTTTAACTATTGAAATATTTATAAAGATTTAAAATACCCAAGTCTTTAATTAACCCTAGTTTATATGTATTTAATTTTAAAATCCAGTATTTTTTCTTTTATACATATATAAGACGCTAAGTAAGCCAATAAACCACTAAGACAAGGGGTTACTGAGTGCAAGAGAATAAAATAAAACATTAAGGTGAGATAACATTAAAAGATCAAGAATTAAGACGGCAAAAGATAACGATTGACACTGAATTTGAAGTTTTGCAGATCAATATTAAGTGGGAAGCAAGAAACAAGAAGGAAATTCTACAAGCGACCAAAGTAACTGTTAGCATCGAACTTACAGCTACATCGAGCCATTTCAACTGTAAAATGATGAGATCTTGGTGCCAATATAATATTCCCCTTAAATTCATAGAGTTTAGGTGTACTATATTAGATCAGTTACCATAGAAGCATTTATAAAAAAGGCACTGAGAAGCTGCATTAGGATGGTGGGAAAATGACTGATGCCGAGATGCCAGGTTAGTATAAATGATATTGCAGTTCCTTCTTTGGATTATTTGTATTTATATTTTCATATTACTATATGTGTTATATTTTGTGGAGACACGTGTTTGAATAAATATGCTGTTTCTTTAACAGTATAATTGTCGTCATCCGGACTGAGTTTTTCAAGAGTTTCTCAAAAGGAGATGTGCCCTTATGATGGATTTTCAGAAATATATCCATTAATTCTTACTCTCTCTCTCTCTCATATTGTTGTGGTAGGATCCACCTAATTTGCATAGTGGAGTACCGACCATATAAATATGGTTGGTACCGGGAAGAGAGGGAGGAATCAAGAGATTCAACCAGAGACTCTGCCCGACTGCGACTCAGTCAACACATTCTCCAGGAACGGTCTTACCAGGAATATACAAAGACTATATGCAAATATTGTGTACAATTTCTTGTTTCAATACATTTTGTTCTAAGTACATTTTGTGTTGCATTATTATTCCATGCATTAGTCAAGTTTCAACACAATGAGTTTTTTTACACACACACACACACATATATATATATGTGTGTGTGTGTGGAACCATTGTAGTGATTTTATAACATACTTATGTTATAATTTTTTTAAATAATAATTATATATATAATTATATATATATATATATATATATATATATATATATAATCGCTACCACTCAAAGAAAGAAAAATTTTTAAAATACAATAAGGAGCGAATGTCAAGTGAAAAAAGGACAAATAACATCGACATTCTACACGTATATAAACTATGAAAAAACAACAAAACAAAAGAAAAACAACATTGCACCAATGAAATGTACATGTATAAAAGAAAATTCGAAAAGTATAATCAGTTAATTGCTGATAAACCCTGACGAGAGAATGGAGAGATTCCTGGAGAGTCCGTCTATGAAAATCTGATGCCGGGCTGCTGTATTTAGCATCAATCACTTAAGCGACAAACATTTTACTTTTTAATAATTCATATATATATATATATATATATATATATATATATATATATATATATATATATATATATATATATATTAATAAATTAAGTGAACAGTGTCCGCCCACAATTAAAAGTTTCATGCTCTCTCACGCAATCATCAGTTATTTTGAAAAATGACCATTTTATACTTCATTGGTAAGTTCGATATGTTACAAGAGTAGCTGAGGCGAACATATCATGCACTGTTAAACATACACCACGTCGAGGAACTCAAAATGATTTTCTAAGCGTTGCTTAGATATGGAGCAAGGCCGAAAGTGTGGACGCCCAGTGAGGAGCGAATTCGCCACTCAGTCGTAATTGAACTAGCGGGACAAATTTGTTAACCATTACATCACGTCGACGTATCCAAGCTGATGTATTAACATGCTCGTAGGATAAATGTTAAAAAGACTATTCATTTGATGTTGGTTTTACGTAATATTTAGGCACAGCATGCATCAACATTTTATCTCTTTAAATAATTTTATGCTTTAGATAATGCAAATCTTGATCGTCTTTCTGATCAGCTGGATACACAAATTCTTAATAATTTTTTTTTGTATTTGTGGAGTTTGTCGGATCAACAACAGGCATTTTTCATGCCTCTTTGTTTTACGTTTTTGCTAATTTCTTTGTTGGACATCTTATTTCAAAATAACTAATCTAACAGAAGCTGACATGATGTTACCACCATGAAACTTTATGAGGTGCGAAAGCCTATTATAGCCAAACATCAATAATGTTAAACAAACTCTATAAATTTTATAAAGCCGACAAGGGGGCGAATGAGTCAAACATAATCTTATAACGACTGCACACTGGAAATGGCTATCGTTTAGCTAAAGCAGAATTTTAAATTAAAAAAAAATGGCTGTTACCAATGTAAATTATAACAGTGGTTATTGTATTATTTGTATTATAAGTTTGCGTTATACATTATTACTTATTTTATCAGTTGTTTTTAGCCATGATATTAGCTCCTCTTCTCTTTTAATGATCTTTTTTTGAAAACTCGTTTTGACGTTCTTCGCACCATTACATCGACATTAATCAAAAGCAAGTTTCAAATCTGCTTGTGGTTGCGTGGCAGTTTGTTTTTTTTATTGAATAACTAGAGTTCTGAGACTATATCTTCGAAGATTAACAAAAATCACTGAATTCAAATGGGGTTTTCCTTTTCTTAAACTGGAAGTTTTAAGCCCTATTTCATCAGTTTTCACGATATAAAACTATTTTTTTAAAAATATTTCTAAAAATTATTGCTAACATTTCTAACGAGTTCTGAGCAATTATTTTCAAAAGCTTTTTTGAAGGATTTGAAGTTTTACAACGCTTTAAAATCATTTTAATTTTTTACGTTTTTGAAACATTTTAACGATTTTTGGAACGTTTTTACCTCTTGAAATGTGTTTTTGTTTTAGTTTTTAGAAACCTTTAATGCCTTTAGCAGCTTTCAACAATATTATTTTAACTTTTTGAAACTTGTTTTTAAGATTTGTTAACGTTTTTGTCACATTTTTAAATATTTTTCAAAGCATTCAACATTTTTGAAATTTTGTTAACGCCTTTAACATTTTGAACGTTTTTAAACGATTTAAAAGCTTTTAACATTTCTAACCGATTTTTCAATGTTAACTTTCTTTTGAAGCTATTAATTTAACGTTTTGACATTTGTTTAAACATTTTAAATCGTTTTCAAACTTTTCTTAAAAAATACGGAAATGTTCTTGAAGTAATTAAATCAAGGAGTATTGATTTTTAACGGGTTCATTTAAAAATATATTGAAAATAGAAAATAACCTGCCTAATATTACAAAAGCTTTTATGTTTTGCATCGATCGTTACGTAACATTGTTCAATGGATTATTTTGTTTTATTTTGCGCATGCGTTTTCCCTGAGAGAAGAATAATTATCGTTTTTGCACACCATTAATTCTCATTTTCACGCACTTTTCAGAAACAATGATAGGTTCTATGATATTTTTAAAGTTGATACACTACGTAAAAATTACCATATAAATTTTTGAAATATTCATTTTCAAATAAAACACGTTTTGGCTTTGGTATAAAAAACCAAACAAACGAAATTGAAATATCACCTTATGTATTTTTTAAAAAAGTTACATACACATATATATATATATATATATATATATATATATATATATATATATATATATATATATATATATATATATATATATATATATATATATATATATATATAATGTAAACTTCAGGATTAATTTAATTTACTAGCTACTGAAAAACTCCTATTTTTTCGATTTTTCAGCATTTTTGTAGCAACATTATTCAAAAGTATTTCTATTATAAACAAATTATCAATACTAATGTGTTTATTGCAGAAATATATATTTGTCATAGGGGCCGTCGGTAGCTGTTTTGGCACGAAGTCACAAGTCATCTTGACCGAGGGCTTGAGTGTGCTGGCCTTGTTCGAATTGGTGATCATGCTAGATAACACGCTCTTTTCCAGAAACTGTTACTAATGTCTGCTCAAGTGTGTTGAATAAACACAAATGTGCCTGAGCAAGCGTCTGCAATAGGGATTGGCTATCCACCCTAGTAGACGGGTATCCTCGAATATATATATATCCAGCTATAGAACTATATACCAAACGAATCTGCTAACAGAAAACATTCCTGTTTTCTTATACAAGGACAAGAAACTGATGAGGAGACTATGCAAATAGCGAAGGTATTCACAACTGGGATAAGAATGGTCTTGTACAAAAAATATTCTCTACCAAGCATTCCAAGAAATAGGACCCCAAATAAACTTTTCTAAAAGAAAAAAAAATGAAATTGGGGTCTGGAATTGGAATGTAAGCAATAATGGCTCATAGCATGAATCAGTCAAAAATAATCAGAATGCGGCATTATTAAATACTAATCACCACAGATACCTCGGTTTAGAAATAAGTTATATCAAATTTATTGCAGAAAATAAGTAAATTAAACGTAGGCTATGCGAGGGGTAGTTTTGCTCAACACGGTAAATCGTTACAAATCCAAAACATTAATCTAATCCCTCCATGTTCTTAAATAGTTTCGTCAGATTGAGACTTTCATATAGGTGTCATGCACGGCACCAAAATCCTCTAGGAACATCTAAACTCTCAGCTGTATACAGCTGCTTTCTCAGATCAATGACTGAAAACGGTATCCAGCGAATAAGGCTATTTAAGAACGTGACTAGAATGTTCAGTTTAATGTTATGATTTTGTAGCAGTCTGCGGTGTTGGACGAAACTACTTCTAGTGCAGCCAATTCTTTGTTCAGTATCCTTATACCCTATATTAAATGTCTCATTCTTGTGTTTTTATGATGGATTCAGTGTATTCCAATTCCAGATCATAGTTTTCAATTTTTTTTTTTTTTTTGGAATGATTTATGTTCATATATAGAAAGCTATGTAGTAATTCTCTACTGAATATTTTACTGCCATCTTTCGTTTCATACTAATTTTATTATGAACACATTTACTTGCATAATAAAATCTTACATATTTTTCAAATGGTCAGAATGTAAAATACAAAATGTCTGAAAGTAGTTTTTTTTTTCATTTCCAACCTCCAAAGAAAGAAAATCGAGATAATGTTAACTTGTTTTATATACGCAATTATCTCTCCCCTACCTCAGAATTAAGAAAATTATATTTTTATTTTTATAATTTCAATAAATTTAAGCAATTAAAAAAAAAAAAAAATGGGTGAATAGAAAAAAAAAACCTTTTAAAAAGAATTAATAATTTTTTTAAAGAAATGCTTGCGGCTATCAGAAGAATAAGAGAAAAGGAAAAAAAATCTATTACCCACTTGCTGACGTACGGGCACCGGTCATATTGCCAGTACATTTAATTTCAATAATAATAATCTAATAATAATAAAGAAGGCTTGACGATAAAATGGCCTAAAATACTATCATTTTTCGCAACCATATAATGAAGATTAAGAAACAAATTGAACATTTTAAAAAGAATGATAGCTATGATGCTTCAAATGAATGCTTAAAATTGAAGTCATTAATAATAATAATAATAATAATAATAATAATGATAATGATGAAAAATATAACAATTGAATCCATTATGAGTGGAGTGCTTGAAGCAATGTTGAAGATCCGCCACATGAACAGTAGTAGAATTGAAAACATTAAATATTTTTTTTATTAAAATCAGTGAGGTTACTACAAATGACAGTCATGAGAAAACCTGTTGACACGAGATCATCAGTGAGAACTGAGATATTACGCTGATCTTAAAGCGTAATGAAGAAATCATAATGAGAGAGAGAGAAATAAAAAAGGAAAACGAAGAAAGAAAAAAACAAAAAGGAACAAGAAAATAGAAAAAAAAGAAAAAAAAAGAGCAAAGGAATGGAAAGAGAACAAAAAGAGAAAGAATAGAAAGACAGAAAAAGAGAAGAAAGAGAGAAAAGAGAACAAAAGAAGAAAGAGAGAAAAAGAGAGACAATAGAATGAGAGAAAAAAGAGAGACAACAGAATGAGAGAAGAAAGAGACAATAGAATGAGAGAAAATAGAGACAACAGAATGAGAGAAAAAAAGAGAGACAACGGAATGTGAGAAAAAAGAGAGACAACAGAATGAGAGAAAAAGAGAGACAATAGAATGAAAGAAAAAAAGAGACAACGGAATATGAGAAAAAAAGAGAGACAACAGAATGAGAGAAAAAAGAGAGACAATAGAATGATAGAAAAAAAGAGACAACGGAATATGAGAAAAAAAGAGAGACAACAGAATGAGAGAAAAAAGAGAGACAATAGAATGTGAGAAAAAAAAGAGAGACAACAGAATGAAAGAAAAAAAGAGAAGCAATAGAATGAGAAAAAAAGAGAGACAATAGAATGTGGGGAAAAAGAGAGACAATAGAATGAGAGAAAAAAGAGAAAGAATAGAAGAGAGAAAGAATAGAAAGAGAGGAAGAATAGAAAGAGAGAAAGAGTAGGAAGAGAGAAAAAGTAGGAAAAGAGAAAAAGTAGAAAGAAAGAAAAAGTGAAAGAATAGAAAGAAAGAAAAAGGGAAAGCAAGAAAAATAAGAGAAAAGAAGTAAAAAACTGGAAAAGCAAATATAAGAAAAAAAGATAAATAATCATCTGGAAATATGGCGTTCACAATTTTAACCCTCATTACGTGAACAACGTTGGTTGGAAATGAATAATTTTGAAGACGTTTTTATTACATTGAACATTCGTGGAAATGATGAAACCTCTCACCAATACAACTAACTTTACAGTCAGCATATTCAAATTTATATACTACACTTGCTATAGAATCAATAGGTATTTTTTTTATTTATTTGGCACCAAAAAGGAAGCGACAGTTAACGTTTTGGTGGCACACAATAAAGAAAGATTGCTTGGAAAATTTTAAAATCACAGGACAAATTGAAGATAAGGGGACGTCCTACCTGGTGAGCTTCAGCGAATGAATGGTGGAGCCTGGTTTGGAAGTGGTGGGAAAAGATAAAAGAGCTACAAAGGAGAGAACGTTGTGGAGAGCCATGATCACCAATGTTCTGAGGGGACACAGTACATAGAAGAAGATAGTAAAACTATCAGTAACTGTATAATTTAATGTTTGATGTTTAAATAATGATTTAGGGTACTTGTTTCCATGTATGCTATATGCACTAATTTGAGTGATACATGTAGGTAATTACTTTAAATGTATAACGCGGATGCTATTGTAAGCAATATTAAACAATCAATCATTGAAGTGATATATGAATCCTTTGTGTCTCTATTGATTTTCGTTATAGAATTCACAAGTTATGATTTTTCTATTGAGTTCACGCAATAACAATGAAAACTGTTTTCGAAAACCAACAAAAAGAAAGAGGCACACACACACAGATACACACAACAGACAGACCGCAAAACAAAAATGGCGACCTTCTTTACTTTCCATTACTTAATCTTATCACCTCCACCCACAGACCCCAACGACCTCGGCCACCGCTCCTTTTACCGCCGTCATACCAACGAGCCGCTCCCACCGTTGTCCTAATTTCGTAAATGACATTTTACTTGTTTATTTTCGTTGTTGTTGCAAATAATTTGTTCGTTTAATCTTTGCGAATTTTTTTTTGTTGCATTTCAAACTACGAAAGAAACATCTAAGTGCGTTATTTCCCTTTATTTTGTTCTCGTTCTTTCCTGTTTATTTTATTTTCCTAGTGTATCTATCTCTAGAAATTATTATTCATTTATCTAAATGTAGAAAATTCATTTTTTTTTTCCTTTAGTTATCAATATCTTCCTGATTCTGTCAATCCACATCTAATGATATATATATATATATATATATATATATATATATATATATATATATGCATGCGTTTGTGTGTGTATGTATCCTTGGTCAATTAATATCCATCTTTCCATACAAATAAAATCTTATTTTACCCCGAGACAGACGTCGATTTCTTTATTCACACACGATCCTTAACAACGCGAGGAATTTACGAATGTGCGTCTCGCTTCGTTTCCGCGGATGTTTTAGAAATGCTTTTACTTGCTTCGTCGAGTTGCTCTTTTTTTCCTTCGGTTTGCAATACGTTGAGATTTTTTTGCAGCATTCTATTACAAAACCATTTTACTTTGAATAAAGAGAAGGTTATTTTCGAAAACTTCATAATAATTGTAATTATGCTCTTCGAAACTCATATCTACATGATAATAGCACACACACACACCAATCATATATATATATATATATATATATATATATATATATATATATATATATATATATAAACGACTCTGAGACCCAAATGTATAGCAACACACTTGTAATACATAAGCATAAACATTATTAAAGTCACGTATACACTAAGATTCAAATCCATTAAATGAAATATATCTATGTGTATGTGTGTGTTTGATATTACTATATGCATTTCTTTTTTTCGTAGTTCAATGGTAAAACACCTTTGGCATAAAAGCGTTCCCTTAAAAAAAAACCCAAAAAACAACAAAAAAAAAACCCCAAAAAAACATTATATATATTCCAGCAGACATTAAAAGCAGAGATCTTTACTTTACATCTGTATCCACTAAAATACGATGTTTATATTCTGTCAGTCAGTCATGTGCCATGCGTGATACACGCTTAGGCGATCATGTATCTTTCGATACATGACTGATGAAGCATATTTTTTCGCACAGTAGGTTGCCATTTCTTTTTGCGGTAGACCAATTGCTATCCAAGGGCATAAAACCCGGTCTGTCCTGCTATTTACCCATAGCCGGTGGGGGTGGGGGGAAAGAAGAAGAGGATTCATAACTTTCCGAAGGGTATTAGCACGTAAGTGAATGTAATGGATTCACTTACGTTTATATTAGTAAGAAATAATTATTAAAAATACGATACACATATCCTTCGCTCTCTCTTATATATATATATATATATATATATATATATATATATATATACACGTTTATTTTTTGCTAATGTTCACTAATGGGCACTCAAGGTAGAGGTTTACTGTATATTGTATTAGAGTAATGAAGGGCAAGAAGTGAAATTATAGGCACTATGCAATAAAGACAAGCTAATTCTAGGCGTGAATACGTCAAGATTTAATTAGTGAATGAAAGTGTAGTTAGAATTATAGAGTTGAAGCAGACTTTGGAAGGAACCGGAAACCCAGTCCTTAAAATGAAACAAGGGATAAATCTCTACTGTTCAAAAGATCGTGTGAGTTATATATATATATATATATATATATATATATATATATATATATATATATATTTGTTTGAATGAAAAACAGACCACTTTAAGGTTCTATGTAATAAATAATTTCACCACAGCCCTTTTAAAGGGCTCTGGGTCATCAAACTTTATTTCCAAAGGTTGAAATGAAAACCTTTGGAAGTAAAGTTTGGTGATCCAGAGCTCTTTAAAAGGGCTGTGGTGAAATTATTTATTACATGGAACCTTAAAGTGGTCTGTTTTTTATTCAAACATATTTGCTCTGAATTTACATTGAGCTCTCCGGATATCATCCTCCTTGGGTTTACCTAGTTTTATATAAACTATATATATATATATATATATATATATATATATATATATATATATATATATATATATATATGTGTGTGTGTGTGTGTGTGTATGCTGGAAAGATCCCTGCCTGAATCCAATGTTTGATAAAAAAACATTTCTTATTGTTTCAAACGTTCGCGCACATACCTGTCATGCTTACATTTTTTTGTCACTGTAAACGCTATTTTTATTGGATACTCATATTTGAATAGACGCTGCGTTTATTTATTAAGCAGTATATTTATATATTTTCGTCTACCAGCTTGAATATTACAGGATCTTTATTAAAGAAAAAAAAAGAAACTCTCCGGCAGGATTCGAAATGTCGGATGCTGCCGGAGAGAGCGTTTATTTTTCTAAGAGTTTTTTTTAATAAGGTTTCGCAAATATTCAGACCGGTAGACACAAAAATTCAGACAGGTCGGGCCTCAGACTCAACAAGCGTGTCTACATCAAGTACCTTGAGGAGTTAGTGCTGTCTCGTTCAAGAAGTTGGCTGCGGGAAGACCCCATGTCTAGCAAAAAGACTCTGCTATATGCCATATATGCAGGAGAACTAAGTCTTAGCCGTCAGGGAATTTCTGCGACAACATCAACTCTTACATCTGGCCGGATTGCAACCTTCTTGATTATTATGTATGGGGTTCACTTGTAATACCAAAGATGAATTGAAGGCAAGGATTATGGGAGGATTCACCAACTTGGTGAATCAGGGATACATGGAGACCGTCCACAAGTGCTACAGGAGATAATGAAGTTGTCTGGAAGCCATGATTGAAGACAATGGCGATTTTATTGAATTCCTCTCTTATTTCAAGACATATATGTGTAATTTTTGTAAATATATCTGTTAAAATAAGATGTCAGTGTTATTTTCATTTTTGCGCAATTTAGACGACAATTTATCTATCGCATCTTACGTGTGTGTATATATATATATATATATATATATATATATATATATATATATATATATATATATATACTAAGGATTATATACGTATATATGAATTATTTATATAATTACATGTTTTTCTATTATATATGTATATTTTATATGGATTCATACACGTCAATAGATTGAAAAATCACACATACACTATCACATATCTGAATATCAAACTACAGATAAAGGCATACAGCCCTATAGCATAAACGTCATATTTATTAAACTGTACGAATATATATATATATATATATATATATATATATATATATATATATATATAAGTTCCCAAGAAAAATAGAATCCAGCTAGAACTCAATGTCCAGGACAGAGTAATATAATATAAAAATTTGATGAAAACACTATTATTCCATGATGGAAAATGTATTGTTGGTATTTTTACTACTTTCATGGTGTTTTTCTTCAGGAGTTTACGATTTGCCCATAGCTGGGACCCTAACATGTGCTACCACCCTGATTTAGGGTGGCCCTGAGAACAACAGTAATTAAGAAGCCTCCAATCTCCCGATCAGATGCCTTGCTGCCAGATGTAGTTTATCGTCATATTCAGGTTTGTACTATCTTTTTAAACAGTTGAAAATAATCGCTTTTAAAGACCTGTTCGAACTGCAAAAATGTTGAATACAAAAAATCATATTTATATTTTATTGGTAGTCTGTCTGAACGCAAGTAAAAGTAAAGAGTTCAGATAGAATTGTCTATATTTCTGAGATGGGGTATTGCAAATATTTGTCCTATTTACATCGTTCGGACTGTTGTCCTTATTTTTATTGCTATATTCAACGACCTGTCGGCCGTTGTACGCCCCGGCCTTTTTCAAGTGATATAGACCTAATGTTTCAATAATGTATACTTCCTGAAAAAAAAGAAAAGAAAAGAAATCACTCACTTATGTCCCCAAAGACACATGGCCCAGTGGATCGTTAGTTGAAATAATCCAAAAAGTGTCTTGATCCAAAGTGTTATAAATTTCACAACCTGTCGACAGCAGGGGGAACAAAAACTTGGAGAGATTTAACTGAAACTGAGATATCCAAAAAAAAAAAAAAAAGGGCATGGCACGTGGAATTAGAACAATCTACCATCGTGAACTAAAAGAGTTTGTTTTGAAATTCCAGTGTTTATCACCTGAAGAAGACCGGAACTTAGAACATTGCAACGATGTAAATAATGAAAATAGTTCAAATAGAGATTTTACAAGTTTTTCCCATATCCAACAGACTACACCAATTCACATCGATTTTACTTTAAGCAAGTCTAACTATGGAAAATGTTAACATAATTACTTTCCTTCAAAATATGTGTTTAATATTTATTTAGCCACAGTTAATTGTTGTTTTAGTTGGTATTTCAGTCAGTTAGTTATGTGCCTTGCGTGATACACGCGTAGGTGATCATGTACCTTCTAATACATGACTGACGAGGCAGATTTTTTCCCGCAGTAGGTTGCCATTTTTTTCTGCGGTAGACCAGTTGCCATCCAAGGCTATAGAACCCTGTCTATCCTGCTATTTGCTATTTGGGGGAGAAGAAGAGGATTCATACCTTTCCCAAGGATATTAGCACGTAAGTGAATGTAATGGATTCGACTGGAATCTTCAGTTCGCGCCGCTATCCATTACTCCACCGTGGCATTTACAACGGTTAATTCGAGCTGATAGAATATAGGCAAATATGAAACCAAAAGGATTATGTTGTTAAAGAGGCCTGTCTATTTTCAATCAGTCCAGATTTCAGTTATCGCCTTTTTCTTTTTTTTAGATTCGAACACCTATCACTATCCTAACCATTAATAGGAAATATCATATATATTCTAAAGTGCGGGTGGAGTAATTTAATTCTCGGAATGAGAAATCAAGTCGAATTACAGTTGGGTTCATTATATCCACTTATGCGCATTGGAAAAAAGTATGAATCCACCTCCACCTCCAGCTATGGGTTCAATAGTAGGACTTGTATCTCGAAAAAAATCATTGTTATTCTCAAAAAAAATTGTTACTTCAAAATTCACTCGGAGAAGAAATATTCTTACAAAAATGTGTTTCAGTGATGAGCCATAATAGCAAAATGACAATCAATTTATCACTAAAGTATAAAAATACATTTTTATGGTGAAATTACCAGAATTTATCATCTTTGTTTATATATATATATATATATATATATATATATATATATATATATATATATATATAACGTACGCTTGCTCTGAAAGTATAAAATTATGTACAAAATATCTGTAGTTGAAGCAATAATATTGCGTACAAAATATCGGCATTAAATAACCCATAAAGGTTAATATGGCGCGAAACAAAATCAAACAACCAAAGCATTTAGTGTTTATATCTTCAGAATCACTTTGTTGGTGATGATTCTCTCTCTCTCTCTCTCTCTCTCTCTCTCTCTCTCTCTCTCTCTCTCTCTCTCTCTGGCTGCTACTGCTGTTAGTCGTAATTAAGGCCTCAGCAGGGAACCAAAGAAGGAAATATTAATTAAGAAATAATTAATAGAAATATCAATATTTGCAATATTTTAATTAAAAAAAGGAGAGAGAAGGGGGACAGAGAAAGATGCAGGAAAAGTAAAAGAATGAATTAAAATTTAACAAATAATAATAATAATAATGATTATTAAAGATAGCTTTCTAAAAAATATGAAAATAAAAACGAGAAATCAGATAAAAAAATTCACAGAAGGACGATCATAATGAACTTTTTTAAATAAAGAAATAAGAATCAATAATTTTTTTTTTAAATTTTGCATTAAAGTTTAAAAAAATGAAAAATATGTGAACAATTAACTTTGCGTAAAAAAAAAAAAAAAAAAAACGAAAGCGAGAAATCGCGAAGTATGTTTACATTCTTTAGTGTAATGGGTCTTTCCTAGTACCACACTTACAGTCGAGACTGAGAAAACGCAATGAGGCTACTTAAAAGAAAGAATATTAAAATATCTACTGATTGAATGAGTAAATTTTTCGCCCTCAAATTATTGTTTGATTGATATGCTTGCTTTTTACAACATATCAAACTTTTACAAGTTATTTAACGTCAGAAAATCTTTTTAGATTGTAATGTTTTTACGGATAATAATTTATTGACACTGGTCCTACTAATAAACCCATAGCTTGGGAGAGACGAGGTTGATTTATATCATTTCCAAGAGTATTTGCGCGTAACTGAATATAACGAACCCAGTCAAATTCGTCTCTTCGATATCCAATTCAGAGCCGTTATCATTACAATACCTGGCATTCCACCTTCGAAATAGCTTAGGAGGAGAAGTGCTTATTTAATGCACAGATTCCACAAGATACTGTATTAGATAATTAACGCTCCTGAAATGTGGCCTCGTATCAGATTTAATAGAGTTGGTGTCTACAAAAACTTCAAACATTACGTCTTGATACGAGTGAAGCGAGTCGGTATTATACCGAATACGGCAGAAATACCTCCAAGATAATGGTAAAAGATTAGCTAGATGAAGACATCATTGGCACTACTGTCTCACTGTTATGTGGGAGGTTTTTCTGTCGCACAAATAATGGATAGGAATCCGAGTTCCAATTCCAGTTGGGTTCGTCACATTCACTTATGCGCAAATATGCCTGGGAAAGTGTTATATAGGTATAAAGTGTCGCTACCGACACTTGAGTTTGAACATAGATCGCCAGTGAGCAAACACAGGCGATCCCATTATTGAAGTAAGTAGACCACGTAACGCATATATGGAAGGTAGCATGACGTCTTATTGATCACCATTTCGAGTCTATCCTCTATTACTATTCGAATCTCTTTCAATATTATACAGATCACCATTTCTATTCTATCCTCTAATATACGGACCGCTATTCTCTACTCACTATACTATTTCTCTATTCAGATCACTATACGGCAATTACTATTCGAGCGAGTGTTATCGAGCAAGTACTATTAGTACGAATGATATTCGAAGGCGCCCGATCCCAGCATTGTTCACTGCTTTACTATAGTTGTATCTGCGATTACAAAGCCTCTACTTCAACGAGCATTACGAAAGTGACAACGAGTATTCGTTGACATCACAAAAGAAAGGTAGCCCAAGCTATGGGTTAATTAGTAAAACTTGTACCAATAAATTAATTCTGGTACGAGGCCACGTTTATAGAGCGTTGATAAACGAATGCAATATCTTGTGGAATCGGTGTATAAAAGTAAGCATTTCTCTTCCTAGTATTTTGAAGATTTACTTAAAAATAATTCTTACAGCCGAAACATATATTCTGACTTTAAATAACCTGCTAAATTAAAGTCACATAGCACAGTGGATAAAGGCGTTGTTAGATCCAGTGACAGTTTGAGTTCAATACCTGTTTAAAGTAGTAGAGAACTTTGAGAGGTGAATTAACAGGCGATAACTGATAACTGATATTCATTAGGCATGGCACGTGGAAGTAGAACTGTCTACCTCAATGAGCGAAATAAAAGGGTTCAATTGAACATTGACAATCACCTGAAGAAGGCCAGAGCATACAACGGCCGAAACGTTGTGATAAACATTGCAACAAAGATGAAGACAATAGTCCGAATAATGTAAATAGTGTACATAATACCTTATCTCAGAAACCTGCTAAATATTAATAAACCGTAGAAAACGAAATGGTATAACAGAAATCGTAATAGACTTAACACAGTTTGGGTGCACATATGCTTCAGATATTATGTGTTGACGCAAGTGCATCTAATCGGCAGTATATAAGATGTGTACATCTCGGTGAGAAGTGCAAAGTAGAAGAATGAACATTAACATAAACATGTAGAGTCAGCAATCGGATTTTGATAGATCCACATTCCTGGACGGTCCCAATGCTAGAGCTCTGGAATTTGACGAGAATTGAGGGAGAAGTAATCAAAGAAGTGGGTGGATTACACTCATCTAATTATCGTCCATTCCGTTACATGTACGAGGCGCCATCCAGATCTTTTCAGCAGATGCATTTATTCATTTAAAGAAGTGCAAACCTCTAATCTCCTTCAATGCACATGTAGTGCTCTAGCCACTTCATGAAGGCCCCACAGAAATGAAAGTGTCAAGAACCCTTGTCACAGCCTCTTTTTTCTTCTCCTTGTCTTCAAAACTACTGCCCCTGGGGAACCACCAAATTTCACGGGCAGCAAGGTCTGGACTGTAACAAGGGTGAGAGTCAGTTTTGATAACCATACTGTTATTTACCAACCTCCCCAGTAGGCAGGATGTGGTACAAGGCACATTTTTTTATGTAAGGCGAATCCGAGCCCGTAGGCTCGGCCAAAAAAATTCCGTAGACCGTCTATACATGGGGTCGGGTTTGTCTACCCTCCACCCAGACGAGACTCTACCCTTTCGCATAGCCTCGTCTGGGTTACTTTCCGTCCTAAGACAGATTTCAACAAATCAGCCGTGAGCCAGGAAGAGGACTACCCGCCTGTGACGAGCTTTCATCACGCTGCTATCACCAACACGTCTTTCCTTCTGTTCGTCACTAGGAACCCTGAGGACAAACTTTGCACAAATTTTTTGCATATTCAGATGTTTATGATGTCAGAAGGCTATAAACATTAGACTTGAACATTATTTCTATTTTGTGTTCTCAATTGTTAGTCTTATAGTTTATTTGCTTTGCGTTGTCTTATTTTAAACTTTTCTTATTCTTCCTCTTATTTTTAGTGAGCATTTTTTAGTCCTGCTTAACCATGTTTACCTAACGGTAACATTACATAGCTAGAGTTTGATGACTATGTATATACCCCATATCACGATTTGAAGGTGATATTTGTTAGTGCAATGACTGTTGAATGTTTCCATATAAGGAAACAGCAAATATTACCATTACCGATCACGAGATCCGGTTTTGAAACTCAACATATCGATTTTTCATGGTGACGATTTCTTGGAAATATTGGCTTGGAGTGATGGCACAATTTGTAAGTATTTGAAAACGATACCATGGGTGGATTGAATAATTGTGGGTGAAATTAGGTAGACAGAGCTATTCTAAAGACGTCGAGGGTTGCGTCGCAAGTCACTGTGAGTGTGGGTTCGAGCCTTGTTCCATTTTCTGACTACACCATATGTGGTCTCTCGCAGAAACTGTAACTAGAGTCTAGTTGCGTCATAAACTTTCGGTTGGCTCTATGGGCGTTGACAAAGACAAATGTTCCTGAGGAGGCGTCTTAGATATCCATCCTTGAAGTCGAGCATACTCAGAAACTAACAACCAACCATTATCTTTATATAATATCTGGAGTTGTTTTGAATATTATTTTGATAATATATATATATATATATATATATATATATATATATATATATTGCTCTAAGAAATAAATATGGCATATAGAAAATATTTTAGATGGTAAGTTTTTTGTTTTTTTTTTGGATAATAATGATTTTAGTGATACAAGTCGAATTAATCCATAACTGTGATAATATGGCGTGGATTCATGCCTTCCTCATGTTTAATTACACGTAAGTGAATATAACAAACCGGACAGGAATTGGAGGCCGTTACTCCGATTAACAATCCCGAGCCATTATGCATTGCACCACCCGCACATACAAGCTTACAAAATCTGCTATCCTCAAGCGGTCTAGGTACTGGCTAGGTTCGTTGTTGCTGAAGTTCGGTGATTTTACAGGAAGTGTTTTTTTTTTCATTTTGATGTTGCCGTAAACCCTTATTCAATTATTTATTTAAAATTATTTTAAATAATTTGTCACTTATTAGGCATCTCTTCGAGAAATTTGAATAAAATGTCTCAGATTTTGATTTGAAAACGTTTTTAGCGAACTCTTGAATCTGATTTCCTTTAGAGAAATTTCCCCCATCAAATCGTTTTGCACTAATTGGAAAAAAGTAATAATCGGTTGGTGCAAGGTTAGTAGAATATGGCGGGTTGGGAAGAACAGACCAATTGAACATATGGTTCCTTTATTGTAAGCCGCTTTATATTGTTATAAAATAGTTTTTTTCTTTAAATCACTGCCGTGAAAAAACTAAGGTATAATAGTGCACTCTAAATTAATTTTGAATTACAATGTATAAATAATGTTAATGAAGATATATTCCTCATTACAAATTCTTGTCAGAAAATGGTAAGTATTTACGACTCAAATAATTATATATTTTTATGTTCTCTTTTAAACACATTCTATAGTTTATCACTATTTTGGTCAGCTTTTTGTTGATTAATATTGAATATTTTGCAGTTTCATTTTAGAAAATCGATTTTACTTTATCTAAGTTTTTGAACTTTCCGGTCAGAAAGAGTCATCAATAACAGTTAGGATCATAAGTTGCGAACAACACAAAACCATTTTTTCTTTCACCTAAACTCTCTAGCAACTCATCTGATAAAAAAAAAGAAAGAAAGATTTCTTCCTAATATAAAGAATGTTTTCAGAAATATGTAAGAAGAAGTAACTCAAATATCGTGACTAAAGAATTTTAAAAATCTACCACACAAGAAAAATATCAATTGTTTGTAATTGAAGATATTGCTGTTCAGAGCAATCATATTAATAATTTATTATTATTTATAATATTTACTGGTGCCAAAATTATATTTATATATAATAATAATAATACTTATATTTATTGATGATAAAACTACGATTTATTGATACTAATAATAACAATACGCAAACTCATATAGCCATTTAAACAACATTAGCTATCATCACTTACTAAAAAACAAGGAAGCTGTTATTGTCTGGAACATGCCAATTCAAACTAATAAAGAAATTAAGGCCAACGGACAGGACATGATATAGTGGTGAAGAAGAAGAAGGAAAGAACTTGTTTGCTCATGAACAATGCTTCCCACCTCCCCACACCGAAAAAATCACCTCCCTGAAACCTACATAAAGAAAACTTCACCGAATTTAAAAATCAAGACATAGACTCTAAGGGAAGGTCGGTTATGAAGACCACAATAATAGCAATGGTAACAGGTTAAGAATGGGATGGAAAAATAGTCCAACAAATTTCCTGACAATATCAAATAAAAGAAGTTTAGAATATCTTCATGTTCGGAAATGCTCATATATTAAGGATGAATTGGGCACCTTGACGTGGTGTAATGGTTAGAAAGCTTGTCTTGCTAGATCAATTACGACTGAGTAGTGAGTTCGATCCTCACTGGGTGTCCCATACTTTCGGGCTTAGAAAATCACTATATTAAGGAGGAATCGATTCATCAAATAGACCCATCACACCCGCATGTCAAACCAGTTGCCAAAGGATAGATTCGAATCCATGTGTGAACAAAGCACGGTATTAAAAAAAACAAAAAAACAAAAAAAAAACATAACAATGAGAAGAATAAGACGACAAATAATAATAAGGGAAAGAAGAAAAAGGGAAAGGAGAAAAAGAAGTAGAAGAAGAAAAAGAAGTCGAAGGAAAATGATAAGGCGAAGAAGGAGAGAATAAGAAGAAATGGAAGTGGAGGAAAATGACAATGACAAGGTGAAGAAATTGAAAGCAAAAGAAGAAAAAAATCAAAGAAGACAGCCGACAACTACAATGATTTGAAGTACGAAATTTTGAAAGTTTGGGAAAGACGAGAAAAGGAAGCAACTACATTAACAGTGATCATTAGAACATTGGGCGTTCTTCGAAAAAAAATGCTAACATTGGATTATAATTTCATTTCAAAAAGCATACCAGCACAGAACATCAATTGTATTTCGATAAGTATTGAACACAGCTTGTTAATGAAAAGAACGTATAACGGTTTATTTTCTCAAGTAACATGAGGTGACCTGAGATTAAACTTCATACCATCATCCAACATAATATGTGCGAAAATGATAATAATATCAATAACAAGGATTTTAAAGAATTATTCTTAATGAACATGAGAGAGAATTCATTTGACTTTTTGGGTGTATCTATTGATATCATTATACTCCAAAGCATATCGCCATAACAAATAAGGCTTACGGCCATACCATGGTTTAACATCAGTTCCCGTACAATCACTGAAGTTAAACAACGTTGGCCTTGGTCAGTACCTATATTGGTAACTGTTTTGGAATATGACACGTTGTTGGATGTGCAGGTGGTGTAATGGATAATGGTTTGAAAACATTCATTGGTGAGCAAAGTTCTAATTACAGTAAGGTTAGTTATATTAACTTAAGCGCAAATACCATTGGGAAAGGTATGAATCCAACTTTTCTCCCCCGAACTATGGGTTAATTACTAAAACTTGTATCACTAAATCACCCTCTCTCTCTCTCTCTCTCTCTCAAAAATAGAAAAATTGTTACAATCTAAAAATACTTTTTTGGTTTTTATCTGCAGAAGGTTTTATAAGCCGTAGAAAACGAATCAATCCATCATAAAAAAAATAATAAAATCCTAACTTCTGATCACAATCAGCTAGTTACCTGGGTGACCCCACCCCATCACACCAGTCCAAACTAACCAAATCTCAGTAAGGTTTGCCTATTTTCTTTAACACTAGTACTAATTTTATATTGCTATTATTTCTTCTCTCCTCATTGTCCTGCCCTTTCCAATCTGACTCTGAATGCCACTTCAAGTATTTACCTCTCGTCACCTTCCACAACGTCAGTAAGCATTATTTTACCAGCCCCATGGCTCACCTGCAAATGCGGTTTGCCGCCAATGCATATCGGATTGAGACTTCATGCAATAAACGGTTGACGGCGTTGGTCATTACGGCATCCGCTGTACACGTGACCAGTGATGTACCGGGATAGGGGGAGATGAGAGAGAGAGAGAGAGAGAGAGAGAGAGGGGAGAAAGTTTCCTCGACGAATGGATTGTAGATAGTGGTGTTGGCAGGTACGTTTGGCGAGGAAATCATAACGGGAATAGAAACTCCGACCTTCCCTTTCACCTAACAGTCCCGCTTCTCAACACATCTCAACCCTCGACCCGATGAGACCACAAAATCCCGGCGTGATTATCAACCTCGATTTGCAACGGGCGGCCATTATACTGTAATCATATTGCAGAAGATGGGATTAGATTTGGTCTTGGGCGCCCGCTTTGCCTTATTAAGTAGGTATGTACTAAACTTAGCGCATTGGGATCGAACTTGCATTGTCTTACGATAGTAACCCGTGAACCATTGTTCTGCACGTGCCAGCCATTATATTAACTAAATTTGGTTTTGTTTGGCACAGCGACAACGGAGTAGTTTCATTATTCATAATGGCATTTATGATGTTATAAAATTATCTATCAAATTATTTTGCTTATATTGAAAAGTTTTCTTAGAGCAAAACAAAAGAAAATCATATGTATTTCTTTCATCTTTCAAGCAAATATATAAGTATCTACATTACACGTATTTGTATTTTCAATATGAAAACAAATTAGATTCGTTTCTTTCTTTTTTTTTTTTCTTGAACACTCTTGTAGGAAGCATCGTGAAGTACAGTGTTTCGATAGCTCAAATGTCATCGTTAGCAATCTTTCAATTGTATTGTATAGATTCTTGGTATTGGAAGAAAAGCTAAGTTTAGCTACAAAAGATGATTAAACACAAACATTTTTAACTAAGTTTCCGTTAATTTTTTGTTTAACATTTTATTTATTAAATTATTCATTTCTGATGTTAACATCTACACTACTTGCATTATCATTACATTCATTTTTTTTATTTCAGATTCTATTATTTGGGACTATTTTGAGAAGTGTCCTTTGTTACTTTCTAAAATTCTCTGCGAAATGTTCCAGTCTAGACAACGGATTATTTTTCTTGTGTTCTTCACAATATAGAAACGTGGTACTTGAAACTTATTAACACTTCCTATAAAAATGGTAAACAAGTGAAGAAATTCGAATCTAGCTTGTTTTCACTTAAAAAAAAACCTGACTTAATACTGAGCCTCATATATCTATTGAATAATTCTATTCCAAATAGGAGATTAAAAAGACAGAATGGAGAAATTAAACAAATTTCTAAATTATCTATCTATCTATCTATCTATCTATCTATCTATATATATATATATATATATATATTAAAAAGAAGAGGGGTGCCGCAAACGTTTTTGGTTGTAATGTGGATTTATTGAGAAAAAATATTATACTTTGTTTTACATAATTTCACGACACGTGTTTCTGGTCTGGTCTCGCAACCGTCTTCAGGTGAAAGTGGAGATTTAATTAATTTTTCTTCATGTTCAATGTGGAATATTCTCGATATGAGACATTCTGTTTTGTGTTGGCAATCCGAATTTTCTTTCTAGATTCTAGTGTCGTGAAAGAAATATAAAACAAAGTATAATATTTTTTCAATAAATCCACATTACAACCTAAAAAAACGTTTTTGCGTTTATGCACCCTCTTTTTTAATATACATACTTTTCTCTCGTTGGAACCACTACAACATATTTATTTATATATATATATATATATATATATATAATATATATAATATATTTGTTTTTATGACAATTGCGGGTATATAAAAAAATTTAAATAAAAAGATTAGAATAAATTAACATATTTTAAATAAAATCTCAAACAAATAATTTATACCTTGGAGAAGGTTTTTTTGAAATTACCACGGATTGGCAAAATCTTTTATTTGAGCGACATTTAATTTTCGTATTATTGTAGACAGATATATATATTTAAAAGGTCGAATAACATAAATATAGTGTGAAAATTTAATATATTCTAAAATGACTTAATTTCATGTTTTTAACATCACAAAGATAATTGCTCTTCATGATTATACAATTTGCATGCATAGTTAAATAAAACACAGAATGAACTTTGCGGTTGCAGCAAAATAATTATTCCAGCAGGCGTCTGCAATAGATATGTTCTAAAAATTTAAAAAAAATATATATATAAAAAATAATTGCCAAAACTATAAGCCGTGTTTAAAATCGACGAGAACCGCTGTTTTCAACAAATGCATTGCCATAAGATATCACAATTTATAAATTATAAATATATAAAACTTGAGAATATATATGGATATGCGGACAAATTAAAAATTGAAAAAACATGAAATTTAAAAAGAGTTCGAATTCCAAAGAATGCTTACACATTTTTTACGAAGGGTTTGCATTTGCTTTAAATACATGAATTTATCGCAAAAATTCCATTAATGAATTTAAGAAATAGAAACTTGAATATAAAATAAGCCAAAAATCGTAATAGTTAAGTAATAAAATGAGAAAAATAATAAACTAAAAAATTATCTTAATTTTGAAGTTAAAATAAATTAAAATTTTTTGATTATAAAATATATATATATATATATATATATATATTATTTATATATATATATGTGTGTGTGTTCTTTTTTTGTGTGTAATGTGTTTAACTGTGTGTGTGAATGTGATAATTTTTAAGGTCTATTATAAAAATTTTGAAAAATTTGATAAAAGACAATATGTATAAAAATCAAAGCTTTAATTAATTTTTATTTTAATATCTTTTCTGTCCAAAATATTTATTTTATTTGATAAAGTTCAATTCCTTCATTGAAGAAAAATGTTTAAACTAAATATATATTAAATATTAATATATATATATATATATATATATATATATATATATATATATATATATATATAATAAAAATAAAAATAAAAAGCAAATTTTAAACATTATGTATACCAGGAAAATTTGGTATTTTGTTAAACTATTTTTTTTAGTACTGTACAATAATTAAAATAAAAAGTTCATTATGAACTTAAATATTGAATTTTAACAGGCTACAAAAAATAGTCGATAGAAGAAAAATTGGAAAAAAGATTCATACATTTTATTACAAAATATCTACCTTATTAAAAGAAAATGTGCCTTGTACGATGAAATAACTTATATATTAGAATTAGATATTTAAATAGGTTAAATGTTTTAGAATTGTTTGTTCTTGTCGTGGAAGAAGTTTGACACACGCACAAAATTAATCTTGAAACAGTAATTTACTACTCATGGCAATTTCCTCTTTGTATGTCCATTCGACAAATGAAAAAATTGTACAGTGTATTTTGAGAAATAAAAAAAGACGAATCAACATAAATTGCGGCCAAAATAAAATAATTTTTTGAAATTCTTTCTCTTTAAAAAAGTGCTTGAAAAGAATGTCGTCATGATATTGTTTTTATCAAACAATATTTCGCGCCATTTTACAGTATCTTCTAATCAGATGTTGCTTGACGTTTTTCGGGATGTTTTCTTTTTAGGGAAGTAAACAAAAAGGAATTTGCAACTGATCTTTAAAATGATTAATTAATTAACAAAGAATGCCAAGTGAAATTCTGACAATAATCAAACGATGATATTGCATATTCTGGATTTTAAAAAAATCGCTACAGTTTCTATCATTTGTTTATATCGAATACGCCATTATAACTTTATGAAGTCATCCCTACTTATTTCTAATGTATATTCGAACTTGTGTTATCATGAACTAAAAAAAATACGTATAAAATATATAAAGATATAATTAATTGAAATGAATAAATACCAGGATTATGTGTTTAAGTTGTTCATTTGTTATATTGATAAAATTTATATAGAAATATTAATTTTGCATTGCTCATCTTGCAGACGAAATATCTAATGTATTAAATAAACTCTTTATGTAAGATAAATAGATGGTATTTCTTGAATAATCCTATCCTAATTGGAGATATTAAAAAGACAGAATGAACCAACAAAACACATTTCTAAATGAATTATAAAGTATAGGATTGGTGTATACGGAATAAATTCCAGTAACGAAAATTACTATTCTTAAAAGATAATTCAATACTTTAGAGCAAATATAATTTATTTTTTTTCATTATAACATAAATATGTTATAAAATTATTTCTAAAAATAGAATTTTTTTTTCAACAATGTGGTTTCTTCAATATTAAAGGTGTTGATAAATTTTGATAATTTTTTTTAAAATAATTTTTTATTTGATTTTATAATTTATTTATTTGGACCAAAAACGGATAAATTATATATATATATATATATATATATATATATATATATTATATATTTCTTCAAATTTCCAAAGGAATAATATATTTTCTTGAAAAAAAATTTATCGGACATTCAGGATTGGTAAATGTTATTTAATATTGTTTATTATAAACAGAGCATTTTTAAATACTTGTATAAATATAAAAAGAACGTTAAACATAAAAATGTCTTTAATAAATAAATTGTCGGACAACCTTCATTTATTTATTATATATATATATATATATATATATATATATATATATATATATATATATATATATATATATATATATATAATTATTTTTATAAAAAAATTATAACATAAGTATGTTATAAAATCACTACAAAAATAGCCATTTTGTTTCAACACACTCTGTGTCTTATCAAGTGATGATGTTGAAAAAGAAAATAAATGGTTTTAAAAGTTTCAGATTAATTAACGATCCTACACTAGGGAAAAAACATTGTTACAAAAGCTAGAATAACCAATCAAAAACGAAGTATAGAAAGATTCAAAAGCTTGACAACGAAATCCTGCTATAATAGCTATTCAGATCTTTAAATACGTGTAATATTAAAAATAATTTATACTAACTAATAATTATAAATTTATATGATAAAATTTAATATTAAAATTAAAAACTGGCAATTTTTAAAATCCAAATTTAATCACTATTAAGTTTAAAAACTACAAAATTATTGAGAAAAAAAAAAAAAATATATATGTTTATTCAATTCATTTCTTCATTGAAATTACGTTCGACAAAGACACTACAATATATCCGGTCATTTGACAATACATGTATATATATATTTTTTTTTTTTCCTTTCTTTTCCTTTTTTTATTTTAAAGTTTGTGAATATGGTCTTAAACTCACGCGCAAAACAACAAAAAAAACACAATCAGATTATAATACATAAGCATCCAGACATAATTAGACACACACATACACACACACACACACACACACACAACAAACACACACACACAAAAAAAAAAAAAAAAAAAAAAAGGAGAGGTGGGGGAATACATGAACATCTCTACAGCCCTTTATGAAAAAAGGAAACGTGGAAACTAACACTTATACACACACACAGTTAAATGTGAATACACTCTACATACACATAGACACCGATATATACACATACATACATCCACAGACAATGGCATAGACATTGAGAAATCACAACCAGTAAATATTTCAGACTTAAATAAATGCTAACCACTTATTGAATTATATTTTAAGGGAGCAAATATACAAAGATAAAAAATGTTTAAAATAATATTATTTAATATATGAAAACGAAAAATTCTAAAACCATAAATATCAATAAAAAATATATATATATTAATCATATAAGTTGATAATAGTTTCATTATATATTTAATTAAAAAACAGGATAAAGAAATCCAAAAATATATATATATATATATATATATACACGGCAAAACCAAATTAATTTAAAAAAAAAAAACATAAATATATATCATACATACATATACATACAGAAATACATACAAATAAATATATAAACAAAACATATACGTACATATACATATCTATGATAACAAGTACATATGTACGCACATATACATATAAACCTAAATACACACACATATATACACATAGACTTTTATGCACACATACTTAGATATATAAAAAACAGTCATGATATACCAAAATTTCCATATGTACACATACACACAAACAAACTCATACATAATAGGTTGCAACACACACACATATATATATACATACACAAACATACATAAATATATATACACACATACATACATATCTACAAATAAAATATATATATAAATAAATATATCTATCTACAATAACAACTACCCATATATACATGCACATACATAAAATACAACAACATTCAACCAAATACATATATAAACGAACTAATATATAGATACATAAATATACCTTCAAACACCAACACACAGCAATATACATATAGTCTAACATACAAATATATAAACACATTCATACAAACAGAAATATACTTAAATATAAATACACATACACAATAAAATAGGACATACAGATATATATATATATATATATATATATATACATATATATATGCATATACGCATATATATATATATATACATACATACACATACACATATATATATATACAAATATATCGTGGCACAAAGCCGAAATTAAGGGGCACCCAGTGAGGAACGAACTCATTACTCAGTCGCACCCAATCTAGCGAACCATGCTGGCCAACCATTATACTGCCGTGATTTTATCATACATATACATGTACATACTCATATACATACACATACACACATATATATATATATATATATATATATATATATATATATATATATATATATATATATATATATATATATATATATATATATATATCCAACCATATACACACACACATATATATATATACAAACATATATATATATATTTCCATACATACATACATACATACATACATACATACATACATACATATACACACATACACACACAAATACATACATATACACACACCCATACACACATACCTATATAGGCACACATATACACATATACAACAACAATTATTAACCTTTTCTCTTATAATCTACCTTACCTTCCCACATAATATATATATATATACACACACACTCACATATATATACATACATACACACATACACCCACACATATAGCCGAGTGGTTATAATGTTTGCTTTTCTACCATGAAATCCAGGTTCCAATCTCAGCAGGATTGATTGGTCAGGAAGGTGACTTTTTGAGGTTACCGACCTGCGGAGGCGATCCCAGACTGTAGCACTAAAATAGTTAACGATATAGAATTTAACACATTGACCGGCAGAGGTCAGTTACAAAATCTGACCTCAAACGCTAACTTTATGATAGACAACTTATGCAATAAAACATTTTTATTAGCTGATTTATAGCTTCAACTGAAGTCGTAACATTGTTTTGCACTAACCCTAACACTGCGAATAAATCCGTCGTTGGCGCCCGTATATGAAAATATACCAGAAAATGGTTTTTATTCCGAAGACGACTACGAGTTGTCTCGTCGTTAGCAGTCAATCAGTATCTGTCTATATTTCTGACATGTACACTATTTACATTATTCGGATTATTGTCCTCATCTTTGTTGCCATATTTATCACAGCGTTTCGGTCGTTGTACGCTCTGGCCTTCTTCAGGTGGTTGGAATGTCGAACTGAAGCCTTCATTTCGCTCGCTGGTGTAGACTGTTCCATGTGCCATATCTAATGGATGTCAGTTATCAGTTATCTCCTGTTAATTCGTCTCTCCATGTTTTCCACTGCCTTAACCATGTATTGAACTTCCAACTCTTTGGGTCCCGTCAATGGATCTAACCAACGCCTTTATCCACTGTGCCATGTGTCCTTAAGGACATTCCAACCACTTGAAGAATGCCGGAGTGTACAACAGCCGAAACGTTAGGATAAATATGGTAACAAAGATGAGGAAAATAGTCCGAATAATGTTAGCAGTCAATGTATTCAAATTTTAAGAGAAATAGTTTTGAAGTTCACTTCTGAATAAAATACTAATAAACAGCTATTTTCTAGATGTACTTCATTATAACGGTCATAATTTTAATAATTGTCGTGTAAATAAATCGTCCAATTACAATTCTTGAATCGTAAGCAACAAAAAAAAGATGAATGTCTCGACAGATATAAATTTGCCGTCATTAACAATTTAATCCAAAAAGCTACGTTACTCTATTTATCTGAAACAATTTTTCTTAAGGAACTGCGTAACACAAAAGACTTATTAACAACGACTTTCCTGAGCTTCCGTGTGGATAATTAAATTATTCTTCATTGACAGAATAATTTAATACAAACCCGATTTCTCAAGGTAAGTTTTAAATAATGAACTTGTTTTACAGAAACTAAAAACGGATGAAATAGTAAAATGTCTTACATGAACACATTAAACCAGTTTATACAGTTTTTTGAAAAAAAGCATAGACACAACATGGCAGCAATTAAGATCCTGAGGTAAAATAAAAAATAAAAAGATAGTTATACTTAAAATCACCCAAAGAGTTAAAATTTCTGGAACACATAATAAAGAAGGAAGGCTTGGAGAATTTGTCACGCACAGGAAAACCGCGAGAAACTTACCTAACAAACTTGTGTAAAGGGATGCCAAAACAGAGTGAGAGGTATATTAAAACAAACACATCAAGAACGGATAGGAAGTTATTATTATCCACGTTCTGAAGTGACATGGCACATAGATTCTTTTTTTTTAATTCAATTCATGCCAAGCAAGACAAAATGTATATTACTGGACTGAGACGGATAGCGAGATCGAGATTCGGGTAGACGGATAGCGAGATCGAGATACGGGTAGACGTATAGCGAAAGCGGGATACGAGTAGGCGGATAGCGAGATAGAGATACGAGTAGGCGGTTAGCGAGATCGAGATACGGGTAGACAGATAGCGAGACCGGGATACGAGTAGGCGGATAGCGAGATCGAGATACGAGTAGACGGATAGCGAGATCGAGATACGGGTAGACGTATAGCGAATTCGGGATACGAGTAGTCGGATAGCGAGATCGAGATACGGGTAGACGTATAGCGAGATAGAGATACGGGTAGACGTATAGCGAGAGCGGGATACGAGTTAGCGGATAGCGAGATCGAGATACGGGTAGACGTATGGCGAATTCGGGATACGAGTAGTCGGATAGCGAGATCGAGATACGAGTAGGCGGTTAGCGAGATCGAGATACGAGTAGACAGATAGCGAGAGCGGGATACGAGTAGGCGGATAGCGAGATAGAGATACGAGTAGACGGATAGCGAGATCGAGATACGGGTAGGCGGTTAGCGAGATCGAGATGCGGGTAGACAGATAGCGAGAGCGGGATACGAGTAGGCGGATAGCGAGATAGAGATACAAGTAGACGGATAGCGAGATCGAGATACGGGTAGATGGATAGCGAGATCGAGATACGGGTAGACGGATAGCGAGATCGAGATACGGGTAGACTGATAGCGAGATCGAGATGCGGGTAGACGCATAGCGAGTTCGAGATACGAGTAGACGGATAGCGAAAGAGATATGAACAGATAGAAATATAAATATGGAGAGATCGAGAGATGTGAATATATAGATAGATATGAATGCCACAGTTGCTGTATCAAATCAGTGATAGATATCAACAGAGTGGAAGTAGAATTTTTAATTCTGTTTTACGCAAATCTTAGCTAATTATCTTTAAACCAATAATGTCTAAGATAAACTGATTTAATTCAATGAAGCAATATAGTTCGTAACAAGTTATCTTGTAGATTCTATGCTTCGAGTGTCTGGGGGTTAGACCTCGCGATAGCACAGTTTGTCTAATGGGACCCTGACGAATTAGATTTTCTCCTTTCTTGTCAATAAGCTTATCTCGATAACCTGTCTTTCATCAACCGTTCCGTATTCTTCGTAAATCGAAAGATGATGGAATCGACCTTACCACTCTTTGATTTCACGATATACGTTTAGTCAACCTTTTACTCTTTATAAACAAGACATGTTGAAATTTAGACAAGAGTAATTAGTGTATCGCCTACGAGGTGCCAATCTTTTTTCAGGACTTGCTCTGATATTTAATCATCCCCCCACAAAAAAAATAACACAGATTATAAAACAAATATAGGGAACTCTCTCAAGGTTTTAATATCAACACAAAAGTAAATATATACAAATATAGATTTAATATGCTTATTTTTTATAGCCTGTCATTCGTTCTTTTATCTATACTTTCGTACATTAAATACCATGTTGAACTTTGAGCTTGATACAAATTGCAGCAGATGAATACAGGACGATTAACTTGTATCAAGGATTTCAAGTATTAGAAACGAGATACTACAGAAACATCATACAGAGATCATATCATTAATAACGCAATTCGAGATACCATTAAACAAGAAAAAGGTCCGTTGAAAACCTTATAACCTCAAGAAGAGCTATGATATGGCACTAAATCGCGAAAGACAATAATCTTTCTCTTACTATAATGGAAGGTACCATCTTGAGCAAAACCAAAGAGGAATAAATTAATCTGAAAACATCACTGAGTGGACTGGAACATCCTTCAAAGCGACTCAGACATCGGCGCGCAACTGCGACATATGTATAGACCTGGTTAGCTACTAAACTGCGCGATAATCCTACGATCAAATCTGATCGTTGGACTGATGATGATGGTGGTAATTAATTGTAAATATTAACTTGATGCCAGTCATCGAAGTATTTGCTAACGCCATCTCTTCTGGAAATTGTGCATTCTATTCTAAATAAAAGACTTCGGTTTTGTTTGATGAATGCTTTTACTAAATATCCGATGTCTTCATCTTACTGGAATCGGTGAGAAGCGTTTCAGGAAACGAAACAAGTGATGGTCTGAAAGCGACATTTAAAGACTTTACCCGTGAAAAAAGTTCATCCCTACCATAAATGAATAATTTAGTGAGTCATATTTTGAACACGAAAACGCGCGGTGCCCAGGCCGATATTACCCAGATGCCACGTTCTTGAAAATCGACCATGGTGAGATTCGACTCCGGTTTAGATGGCCTGAACTCGAAAACATTACGTCAGACCCACTTTCATTTTTGTCACAAATACAGATGATATATATATATATATATATATATATATATATATATATATATATATATATATATATATATATATATATATATATATATATATGAGGGAGCATGTTGGAGTAGTGGATAGCGGAATCGGAGAGCCGAGATCAAATCCCAGTTGAATCCATTACACCCACGAACCTGCTAATACCCTTGAGAAAGGTTTTAATACTCTTCTCCCTCGAGCTGTTGGTAAATAGCAGGAAAGACTGGGTTCTATAGCTTTGGATGGCAACTGGTCTAGGAGAAGGACAACTCTTAATTCAAATCTGCGGAGGGTCGTTTGAGGACCATGTTCGGCCCTTCAAAATTGTGATCGGCTCTGCACAAAGCCATCACCACTATAATCAAATCATATGTTCTGGTGTCTGGGCTGCTTGACCCTCATACGTCGAGAGAGTCGACCATATATAGGATAACGAGATATAAATTTTATATATCAAGAAAGAAAAAGAAAAATGTATGACAAAGTGGAAAAGGTTTTCGTGTAACACGTTTCGACCCTTAGGACTTCATCAAACTAGGTTTCTTTACGTTGATGCGACTACACATGAACGAGAAACGCTGGGAATTTTAAATTTTCAAGATATTTTGAAATGTTTTTTTTTTTTTAATAATGTGTTTTGGATATATAATTTAATTCAGATATTTTTTTTTCATCATTTTTATTACTAAATATCCCACAATGTGATAATAGAAAATCTGTCAAGAATGGTGAAACGTTGTAGAAACCTGGACGCAAATTTACTGATGTCCAGTGCATTTTCGCCCTAGTGAATTATTTTCTCTTTTAATTAGAATTTCATTTTTTATCATTTGCGTAGTAAATGCACTGGATGCATTCTGAAGAAACTATCGTAGGATGTTTAGTGATCCCATAAGGCAGATCAATTCCCTTGTATCAATCTTCGAAGACGCTTCATCACTAAGACCTTGTGCCAGCCTACGATAAGGTAGGATTATTTTCTGTAACGATTTTGTGACCAGTTCTATTTTTCTCCTCTTCATGTGATTCCTTTTGTTTTGTTTTTTCTATTATTTTCCTTCTATTGATTTGCCTTTCTCTTCTTGGAAATCATTTCTTCCATTCCTTTCTTAAGCATGTCCCACGTAAAATTTTCTCAACGTTTTTTCCCCCTCTTTATTCTGTTTACGCGCGAAATTGTCCATCCTTCCGCCCGTCTGTCTGCCTGCCTGCCTCTGTTTACCACTATCTTCATTTCATGTGCCTACACATTGCTTTTCCATTAAGTCTCGTGCTACGACCCGATTTCTTTTTCTGTAGTCCTTTTAATTGTTTTTTTTTATTCTTTTTTCCCCCCCCCAGCCCACCACCACCACCACCACCACGACCACACACTTGTAATTTTTCTTTTAGCCTTTCATCTTCATGTCCAATATGATCACCAGCCATCCTTTCTAATTCATTTTGTTCTATCATCTCACGGTTTCTTTTTCTCGGATTTAGTTTCCCTTCTCGCTCGATTCTCTATCAATATTTACTAAACTGAGCTTAGTCTGGCACGAGGCTAGAATGCGTAGCAATAATAATGATAGAACTCAATGCTACAGTAACGATCGTCCTAGCGACTCACTTTACACCCACTGAACCAAGGCGAACCACTTATATATATATATATATATATATATATATATAATTTTACATCCGGACAAAACAACTTACTCACTACAAAGATGCATTCTGTATTTTTTGTTCTCGCCAGCCGAGATGCATGCGTATTGAAACAGGTATGCATCTTCGTAGTGAGTAAGTTGTTTTGTCCGTATGTAAAAATGATAATAAATAATTATTCCTCTTTTCTTGGTATTGATCCTTCTTTTCAATTATTGCTGTGAACGTTATATTATTTATATTATTTTCGTTTTCATTTATATATATATATATATATATATATATATATATATATATATATATATATATATACCCAAGTTCCTAATGTACAATCAGTTAGATCAGGGCTACAGGAATGTAGGACGCCCATGGCTAAGATACAAAGACAAGCTCAAAAACAACTTGTCAGCAGTTAATATACCACAAAACACCCTTGAGCGCTTAGCTTTGGAGCGGGTAGAATGGAGATCAACGTGTTTTAGTGGACTCTACAATTTTCAGTCTGCTTGTCTGAATCGTCTTCAAGAAGCGAGAGCAAGATCTAAAAGGTCAACCAATCTAACAGTGATCTCATCTCACAATCCTCACACTTGCTCCATATGTGGCCTCCTTTGTAAATTACTAGCAGGTCTTAAATGCCACTTAAGATTAGCGCATCAACTTTCATAACTGAATCAATAAGCTGGCAGATTCTCATACGTCGAAACCGACAGGAGAGTCATTATTATTATTATTATTATTATTATATATATATATATATATATATATATATATATATATATATATATATATATATAATCCCTAAATGTGGCTTTAAAACCTTTGCTAATTTGTGAGGGGTACTCTCTATATCATTGGGGGTGCTGGGTTTATGGGTTTTTGGTAAACTGTAGTGTCTTGGTATTTTTTTAATCATTTCATTCAAAGCAAAGCAATAAAGCCACTAAGACACAAGGGGGTTACTGAGAGATAAAGAATATGAGAAAAAAGAAAAGCATTAAGGAGCGAGAATAATCAGGATTTTTTTACATCAATTCATCACAAGGAAGGCGATAATGCCACTAAGACGCTAGGAGTTACTGAGAGCGAAAGAGAATGAAAAAAACTTTAGAAGAAACTGGAAACCCAATCCTAAACAGGGAACAAGGTATAAACCTCTAGCTCAGTTCAAAAAACCGGGGAGGTACGTGAACCGGGGGATAGGCGAACTTATCTACATATATAAAGAATTAAAACGACAGAAGATAACGCTTGACATTGCATTTAAATTTTTGAAAATCAAACGTGACTGGAATGCAAGAAGCAGGAAGAGAGTTGCACAAGTACGGGATAACTGCTAGCATAGAACTTACGGTTACACTTAGCTGTTTCCTTTGTTAAATGGTGAGACTTTGGCGCGAATCTATTACTACGCTTAAACTAAAATTCTAGGTACCAGGGAACAAAGCCTCTCGCAACAATTACCATGAAAATGTTTATTGAAAAAAACACAAAGAGACTACATTATGTCAGTGGAGAAAGTGACTGAAGCGGAGATGCCAGGTGAGAAACAATAATATTGCAGATTGTATTTTATCAAGAATCTCTAAATACATAGAAGCAGCAGGCCAGATGTGACATCAATATTCAATACATGAACGAATAGTAAATTTATAATGGACTTTAGGATAATATATATTAATCGTAATTATGTTTTGTCTTCGTTTTTTCATAAGTTTTTGATTGTCTTTTTTTCCCCCCTCCGTGCCAATATTACCAAGATGACACGTAAACGCAGTAAAGGCGTTACCTATAAAAATAATATTTCCATCACCTCCTCAGATAAAGGTAGTGGTATTGTAATTATAAATGTCGGTGCTTACAACGAAAAAAAAAAAAAAATAGTAGTGCAATTAAACGATAGCGGCTAGGTTTGAGAAATCGGAGAGCTGGGTTCGAATTCCAGTCGAATCCATTACATTCACTTACGTGTTCATACCTTTGGGAAAGGTATGAATCCTCTTCTTCTCCCCACAACTATGGAAAATAGCAGGACAGGCCGAGTTCTATAAAATTGAATGGCTACTGATCTACTGTAGAAAAAAATGGCAACCTACTGCGTGAAAAATATCTGCCTCGTTAGTCATGTATCGAAGACACATGATCGCTTAAGCGTGTATCACGCATGGCACATAAATAACTGAGTATTACTTTCTAAATTTTTAATCGGCATCACGTCAAGCAAGACAGTAAAGCGACAAAAAAACAAGGAGTTAAAGGGTGGGAAATAATGAGGAACAGAAACATTAATAATGAGCGGAAAGGGGAAAAGTAATCAAGAGAACAATAGATGGCGATTTGCATTTAAATTTTTTATAGTTGACTGAAAAGCATGAAGCCACAAGAGAGTTCCACAAGCGAGAAGTTCGAGAAAAGAAACTGTTACCACAGAACTTACACCAGCTAAAGTGTAAACTGATGAGATCTCGACGCCAGTCTAGTACTCTGCTTATATTTAAAAAGTGTAGTTACCATAGCGAAGAGTAAAAACGAGAAGTATTAAGTATGGAAAGCCATTGGTATAAACCAATGGCTTCTGTTATCAATTATAGGCATTTAAGGATACTTATGTAGATATCATAGTTTATTTTGTTCAGGTTAGGTTTCAACTGTTTTATGTATATAGATTCAAGAATTTTTAGTTTTTATTTATTGAATGAAAACATGTTTAAGTATAGTTGTGTTTTCAACAAGGATTTTACGGATTTTTACGGCCAGACATGTTGTCTTAAATGACTAAAAATGTTAGAGTTATCGTTCAAATGTAGAGTCAGGTGTAGTGAAAGCGAGTTTGTGGTGTGATCAACATAAAAATTATTTAATCCATTGGAGATACAATTTCCCCAAGAGCACTTGAATTTGTAAACTATGTTGTTTTTTTTGCAAATCGCTAACGGGGAGGGGGGAAGAATCATTGCGAATAATTTAGTTGGATATACTAGATTTAGTGTAGTATATGATTAACCTAAAAATTTTTGTTAGGATCTGTTGTAGATATATTAGTATTTACTAATTTTTTTAGTATATATATATATATATATATATATATATATATATATACTTATTCGTCACTGTCCTTCTTTTTCATTACGCATTCTTCCTTAATCTTTTGTTCTTTTTTATTCGTGGACTTTCAGAATCTTTCATTTCAAAATGTCCATTTTTATGTTCCGTGTTTTTTTTTATTTCTTTAACTTGCATTTCTTCACCTAGTTCTTCCCATGTCAGTTTCAAAATGTTTGAATGAAAAATGGCATTTTTTTTTTCGTTCTTCATTCAAACATTTCATTTCTGTTTCGTATGTCCTCTCGTCTAGTACCAACCTGTTTTTATTTTTTATTTTTTTTTTGTTACACTGTCAAATCTTCAATTTTCTACTTCGTCATGCCTCCAACATCTCGTCTCCTTCATCAGCAATGTTACTATGCTCTGTCCATAGGTTGATACACTAATACACAACACAACGCAGTATATTGTCTGACAGGGGGAGTAAAAAGAAAATCACAAACAAGCAGACCAACCAAGAGATTGACTGAGCGAACGAAGAAACCTGATAGGCAATCACCAAGCAGGCAAACACGTAGACATGCAGACAGTAAGACAAGCAAGCAAGATTGGCTGCAAGGCTTACAAGAAGACAATGAAGGGCTGTGTGTCGGTCAATAGACAAGCACACAATGTATCCTTTCTCTAATAGTTGTTCGTGTACAACTTTGATATAGGTACCGACTATTTTTCTTTGTTTCTATCGATATTTTATTAGTATTTTTCTACTCTTTCTTTGTCTTGGATATGTTGTGTGTCTTCGTGTAAGGGAAACTCTTTATGCGTACGAGACAGCGTATAGGAGGACAGATAAACGTGTGTCTGAGATTTGCCCAGCCATATCAATAAAATTGGGTGCCCGTCTATGTTGCAAAGATTTAAACGTCCCATTAACTTATAGCTATATGTGCATTATTGCCTACATATTTAAATTCAGATCTTTCGAGTCACCTTCATTGATTTATGTAGGACGGTTTATCATAAGATGTGTCTCGCTGGTCCCAAATTATAAAGCATTTTCTTAAAATGATTATTATAACTTTGTTCTATTTTCGATTACTAACTCATATTAATCGTATTTTATATATCGTTTCCATTCAGGATATTGGTTATCACAGCTCTCCACAATTTCCTCTCCTTTGTAACTCTTAATAAATTTTATCTTTTTGTTATATCTCTGAAACCTTTTCCCACCAACCAAACAGGCTCAAGGGGTGGGCTATGCGTTATTTTCCTTTGTCACTTTTGCCTTCAATTTCTCCTGTGAGTATTAAATTTTCCAAGCTCCCTTTCCTCATTATATGTTCTAGAAATGTTAACTAGCTCTTCGGGATGTTAAGTACAAGTCTCACGTGTTTGGTTCATGGTATTTTCAGTATCGTCCTGTAGAGCCACATGTTGTTTCAAGTCTTCTTCATCTGTGATGAGCAATGGCAGTTCTGGAACTCTGAAAGTGTGGTGGGGGCACTTGGGGGGGGGGCCAGATTTTTCTACAGAGGAGGTGATTCAAGCAGCGTCTTTATTTTCATACTGCACCACTATCGTATACACAACTTAGAAATGAGTAATAGTATAATTATGTTACTTCACTAAATTAAACGGAATAACTTTCCATTCATAGTAGTGGAGTTCTAATCTATTCTTGCCCTCTTTTCCTCTCTCAATCTGTTGGACCACAAGAGAGGGGAAACCGAAGGGCCAGCCAAAATTCTGGGGGAGGAACTGGCCCCTTCTAACCCCCACCACCGGTAGAATCGCCACTGGGGATGAGATTGTCCAACATTTGCTGCCATATAGGAGGACTGATATTATATAAAAATGCATACGCTGTTCTTTGTTTCTAACGAAATTTTCCTGTTTCTTAATAATTTGCTTAGCTTTTTGAAAGGCATTTTTACTATCCCAATGCGCCTGCTGATTTCAGTATCACACATTCCTCTGTTAAAATACATTCCAGATATGTCAATTTTTGTACTTGTTTGATTTTCGCATCTCCAATTTGTAATTCACATGTTGGGTTGTTCCTTTTGTGGACAACTGTGCATTAAATATGTTTAAATCTTTCTTCCTGGTTTCCTTCACTATCTTCTGCATGAGTTCTTTGTAATTTATTTGTCTGTTATCAACACTGTACCATTTGCATATCTTACGTTGTTAAGATCGTGGCCGCCAATAATGAAACATGGTTAGGTCTTCTAATTCTCTCAGAATCGCCTCAATTAATTTTTCTTTTATTCAATATTTTTATCCATTTATTTTTTATAAATTTTTGGAATTGTTATGCAGATTGAGTATCCTTTATCCGAAATTCCAAACACCGAAAGTTTTTCAGGTATTGACATGACTTCCCAAAAATGGAAAATTTCAGAAAGCATTGGGTACCTTCCTAGGTGATGGGGAACTGCTGTAACTGACCTTATAAGCCCTTTCCTACATTGACGTCAGCTTTTTGTTAGTAATCGTCAGAGCAACATCCTCGTACGGTAAGTAATCCACTACTTACAAGGTGTTTTGTGCTCAGTAAAGATATTATTCCACATGTCAAAAAATCCTGCATTTATATATTTTTTGTAAATAGAGATCATGATTTTTACAAGTACAGAATGTACAAAATATTATTTTTACGTGAAATCTTAATGTCAGCACTTAAAAAATCCATGTGAGGATTATATGACAAACGTTATATTGTGTACACAACAGTAATTAAATTTTATATAAAACTACCTTCAGGGTATATGTAATGTATATAAAAGTACTTTCAGGGTATATGTAATGTATATAAAACTACCTTCAGGGTATATGTAATGTATATAAAACTACCTTCAGGGTATATACAATGTATATAAAACTACCGTCAGGGTATATGTAATGTATATAAAACTACCTTCAGGGTATATGCAATGTATATAAAACTACCTTCAGGGTATATGTAATGTATATAAAACCCGTTTAGTAATTTAGCTATTAAGTGACAGATTGTGTTTTTGTTTCTCAATGATGTAAGTAGGGTTAGTGAATCTGAGAAAACTGTTGTCTCTTAATATGTCCTGAAAAGTATCTTTAGTGTAAATAGATGTGCGTTGTGGTTTAATATTGGCTTGGAATGAGAAGTTGGAGAGCCGAGTTCGAATTCCATTCGAGTTTAAAATATTCACTTTCGCACACAATCCCTTGGGAATGATATGAATCCATCTCTTCACCCCGCCCCATGGGATATGAATCTATCTCTTCACCCCGCCCCATGGGATATGAATCCATCTCTTCACCCCGCCCCATGGGATATGAATCCATCTCTTCACCCCGCCCCATGGCATATGAACCCATCTCTTCACCCCGCTCCATGGGATATGAATCCATCTCTTCACCCCACCCCATGGGATATGAATCCATCTCTTCACCCCGCTTCATGGGATATGATTCCATCTCTTCACCCCGCCCCATGGGTTAAATAGCAGGACTGGATTCTTTAGCTTTGGCTGACAACCACTCTACCGCAGAAAGAAATGGCAACCTAATCTTGTGTCTCGTCAGTCATGTATCGAAAGATACATGATCTCCGAAGCGTGTATCACGTGTGGCATTTAATTGGCTGACTAGTGTAACTAATATTCGTCCCTCATTGTCTTTTTAAGACAAATTGAAATTCACTTTGTACCTTCAAACTGTATAGTTAGAAGAAACATTCCGTATTAAAAATGTCTGGTAAGACAGAATTGGATAATTTGTCGACGTTACAACATGAGTAGTAATAGAAGTAGAGTTCGGATTTTTTAACAAAATAAGTCTGGCCAAAGATTGTGCATATTTCTTATACTCTATGCCAATATGGGGGAAAAGATATGAGTAAAGAAAAACAGTTCTCTCCCTAATGTCAGATTCTAGGAACATAAGAAAAACAAAGATAGGTAGAACGCCTGTAAGGTGGACCATATCTAGAGTGGGGAAGCAACGTGTTATCTCTTCTGGAATATCTCAGGATACCAGAAAAAAAAAACAAAAAGAAAACAACATGGATAGAAAATAAGTTGAAGGCGGGCAGCAAATATTGGCTTATCTGCCAGGTGCCTAGATCGAGCTAGTAGGATTTCTCTATTTTTCTCTTTACTGGAAAAATGTGTTGAGGTCATTTGCTAAGAAAGAAGTGGAAAACAACTCTACATTATACATTTAGACAATATGCACGCGTCACTGGAAAAATAGGAGAAATCATAAGCGTTGATACATCGATATGTTTTTTTTATCTATATTTTTTACTATTTTCTTTTTTTTTTACTGGGCGTTGCATAACTTGAAGGAAACCATCTCTTTCCATTCAAACAGAATACTCGAGGTAGGCCGTAGACTTGATCGACCGAATCGTTTGACGGACAATCTCAAAGAAAAAAAAAGATCTTTAAAATGCTGGATCTAATTATACTCTTTTTTATGACTGGCTACTCGTTTCCGAATATTCCAGTCTATTAACACGGCTCGTTCGATCCTCACTGGGTGCCCCCTACTTTCGGACTTGTGTCACATCTAAGCTGCACTTGGAAAAATCACTATTAACACGGCTCGTTAATCCCTGTTACTGACGCTTGTTTAGGCACGTTTGTGTTTTTTCAATATTTACAAAGTCAACCTGTTGTTTGAATATGGAATAAAAGAAATTGATGCGGTCATAATTTGAACTCGGCACAACGATTTCTCTTTCCGTGCCGATAACCGTTACAATACCAGAACATCGAGACTCTTTATGTTTAAGATAATGAGGAAAGATCGCACTCCGCAGAAGTAAGGTGTTTACTGGATTAGTGGTTCCAAAACTGATTACCAACATTCTGAAAGGACACGGCACATAGAAAAAAACAGCCCTAATGTACCTCTAGCGCAATCTATCCAGTTTTTAATGTCCTTATTGTATTTTGTTACACACCGCGGTATTTGAAATGAATTTATTAATTCTGCATTAGATTTTTATGGTGAATTCAGGATCCGCGTCATCAGCGCTCTCCTCGTTTGTTGTCGAAATTAAGGCGTCTCTGCTCATAGAACGACACAAGGCTACGCCGTGAGGATCGACATCCTAGTTACACTCTGCTGGGGATGTCGATCCTAAATAGGTGTGCTTCATTTATGGCCTGGGATAATATAACCTCTGTTTCATGACAAGCATCTTTCGGTAGTTAGCAAATAAAAACCAGTCTTCGACATTTTGTCACAACACAACACATGATTGCATCCCCAGATATTACAATAAATGCACATTAAAATAAGTGGTGATAGCAAAATAAGCAAATAAATAAATAAATAAATATTATTAATAATAATAATGATAATAATAATAAAACAAATAATATAAAATAAATCCCTTACACAGAGATAAGCACCGATGCAACGCTTTGTTTTCTGATCTGTTTTTATCTTTCTCTGGAAAACGCATTTATAAATCATTTTCTGGGCGCTTTTGATTCGGCGTCCTTTTTCGTCTGCCGTTTGGCTATTCGCTATCTCTTTTTCCTTTTCCCTGTCAGTCTTTGCCAACTGCCTGTGTTCATGTGCAGGGACCCGGCTACGGATATTGGCCTCATAACTTGCGCCTAAATATTCCACTAATGCATAATAAATATTCAAACGGCTCATAGAAACCCATAGAACCGTATTCTTTCATTTCTCTTCGTGCTCCTCATCTTATTCCTTCGACCTTCTCTATTCGGTACGCAAACAAATTATTCTCTTCTCTAGGGCTATTTGAACTCATACACGCATGCGCAGTTGCTTGCTAACCACCCTTCTCTGGTGTCCTTATTTTCCTCTTGCTCGTTGTGTTTGTCTTTTCTTCGTTTTATTTGTTCTGATTTTGTTTGGGCATTTTGTTTTGCTCGAGTGCTTAAATGTGACTGCATGTGTCGCTATACAAGCTGGTCTATGGCTGTATGTAATTATTTTAATGAATATTTGGCTGTATTTTTGTGTGATGCATTTTGTACAGGTCAGAGAGATCTGAATGTTTTCCAGATGTCTATCGATATATACGCGATGTGCATATCTGGACAAAGTTAGAAATGTCTTTAAAATAGTTTTCAGAGGTTATTATATAAATATAGAAGTAAAAATCATTTATTGCGAACGGAAGAATGCACTTAATTCGTTATATTAGCATGAGTATGACAACATATCCAGCGAAAGATTGTATAGCTGAAGGTGTAACATGGACTGACTAGTTCAAATTTCCAGTTCGAAGAGATAAATTTTATTATACATATATACCGTTGAGTTCGTGCGTTGTATGTGACAAGAATGATGGCTAACGTCTCGTAACAACTGTGCATATCAGGATCAGATGCAGGTACGTCAGCCTCGTTTTGATATGTTAAATGCTGAAATTATAGGGAAGGGGAAAGATCTGAGTTATTTTCATAACAAAAAAATTATGGTTCGAAAACTAGAGCAGCCAAGTCTTAGCTCAGCAAGAAGAGAACGAAAGCTTTCCCGCCAAATTCGAACCAGCGGAAAATATATTTTATTCCGAAATGCAGATAGAGCTTAGTTAAAAGAAAAAATAGATAAAAATACACAGGGAGCGTCCTTAGTTGAATATAAAGACATGGGTGATTTTAAAACGTAAAATAATATCTAAACAAAACTGGAGATAAGACAAAATCGTGTGGTTTGGTTAACATCATATCAAATCTTTATAGGTTATGCCGAAATTTATTTTTCTTGTGTGCTTTGGTAATTTATTTATTTTTTTACTTTTATTGTTAAATTATTTTTCTTTTAAAATCTACTGCAGGAATATTTTTACTATTAAAATCTATTGCTGGATATTTTTAGTATAAAATATATTTTATACTTTCATGATGTTTTGACTCCAGTTTGGGGTTCGCTTTGTGGTTATAGCTGAAATCCTACCATGTTCTACCACCCCGGAAGCAAAATGGAAAAGCTATTTCAGCTATGCGTTTCGTTTCTTACAATAAATGTACTCAGGCTGAAACGAGGGACAAACCCAGGTTTTAAAAAAAAAGGTGTTAAAACGCTGGTTTAATTAAAAGGGAAAAGAAATGACCAAGAAGAAAATGCATTGAAAGTTTACTGGTCCCCAATTCTTTCCAGACAACTTAAAACCGGGATTCTATACGATATCGCCATAACAGCAAAAATTACCAGAATGCTTCATATAGACTTATACAGCAACAACAACAAAAAATAAGGAGAGAGATATTTCTCTTAAAATCGAAAGCGGTAAACTTTACCTTTCAGCAGTTTCCTCATATTCGAAGGTAGGTTTGTTGCTCATTCTAGCCTGAGTACTCCTATGCTAAGGAGGGTCTTGGCCTTTGTATCAATGGAAGACAGTCGTCTAGCTTGATGAGTTTTCTCCTCATCAGGATGCAGTTTGAGAAAATAAGTCAATGCAAGTAATTTGACGGCTTAGGTAAAGTTCTGCTGTCGATCATGTGGAAGTTACTTTTTTCGCGTATCTTAGATGAGAATCACCAAAGACGAAACGTAACAACCTTTCGGCAACAGTTTTCTACAATGCTCGTGATAGTCTTCAATAGGACTATGCCCATTGTTATCCACTGCAAGTATTTTATGAGAATTCTTAGGATGAGCATTCCCAGATACAAATTTCATTTACACTTACGAAATGTGTTGGACAAACACACATAACATCAAACCTGTAACTTGCAACTGTTAAACATACTTGTAAAGTCTAAAACTAATCTTTCTTAATTCTTCTTCTTCTTTTTTTTTGTCTTCTCTCCTTAATAGTATTTTTTTCTCATTCTCAAACAATCAGTAACAATCAGTAACACCTTGCGTCCTAGTGGCCTTGCGTCCTTGTGGTCTTGCGTCCTAGTGGCCTTGCTTGGGGTGAAATGATTTTTTTTTTAAAAAAAGCATATTTTATACATGTAAACTCACTGTACATTACAGTATTTATGCCAAAGTTTTTAAAGTTATCTTCTTACACTTAAAGAAAAGAAACTGACTATTAGCTAAGAAAAATAATTTAAAAGAAAATAGATAATTAGCCTTCATTTACCCGCCATCTTTTCGACATTTCATGACAGTGGTTGGTACCAGTGTCATGTATCGCGGAGGCAAGTTCGATTTTTTGCTGTGGCGGTTTATGTCTACATCCCATTAATAATTTTGGCTAAAGAATAAATCCATTGCTTTCTAAGTTCTTGACAAAAATATTTCCTTAGCTGTATGTTACAATTTTGAAGAGATATATTGAATACAAAATAACATAATAATCAGTACATACAAAATCTTCCCATTCAGTCAAAATGAGGTAAAAGCTGAATATAGCCGGAGGGTATTTGTTCGAAACATTGTATCCATAACATTTATAACTATAGAATAAGAGGAAAATAATCTGAAAAGGTCAAATCATTTGAACGATTCATTATCAGAAAAAAAAAATTAAATAAATAAACATCATACCTTGTCAGTAATTTGGTTATTTCTAAACGCCTCACTATTTCTGTATCACACGTACCCCTTCTGATAACCATTCCACTTTTTTCTCTGTCAACCAGATTTCAGCGTTTATACTCCCCCTTTTCTGTTATTGCATTAACTAGTTTTGTGCAAGTTTTTCGTTTTGAGCTTTCCCTTTTGTAATTTTGGACATTTTTAAACATCTTTAGGCATTCAAACTAAGTGAAAAATCGAGGAAGATGGATTTTCAATGGTCATAAATTAAAACAAGTATCAATTACTGACTTGATATAATTAAACGATTTTTATTATTGCTTTCTGAACATCTGGTCGGCGTTCGAATTTCATTAAATATTTTGATTTCGAATGTTAATGTTTTACGGTGAATAGGGCGCCACGTGTTTTTCTATATTTACAACTCTTTTAAATAAATTCAAATATATGTTTATGATTTATCTTTCGTTTTTTTTTTCACACGTTCCTGGAACTCAGTTACTTTCTTTCTTTTTTTTCCTATCTAATGATTCTTCTCATCTTGTCTCCATTTCTTTTTTCAACCTTTCCTTTTATATTAGCTTCTACAATTTTCTCTTGAATATAATCGTTTTACTTTCTTTTGTCCAAGGGATACCCCCTACTGTTTTTCTCCCTGTCATCATTTTCATTTTATCTTTCCATTTTCCTTCACCATGCCATAATGTTCACCCTTCCTTCTCTTCACTCACACGTTCTTAAATATTCTTTTTATCCTTCCTCCCTTTCTTCCTTATACATGCTTCCTCCCAACTCTCTCTCTCTTCTTTCTTTCTGTATCTTTCCCCATTTAAGCCATCCCTTCCTCCCTCTGAAACGATCTTTCACTCATAATTTCTCACTCCATCGCGTCCTTCATCTGACCATTTCTCTCCCCCCACCTTCATTACCTCACTTCCACTCAGATTTCTTCTCTAACCCTTTGTCTCTTCTTTTATTTCCTCTCCCAATTCATCCCACCCTTTTTTTCTCTTTCCATAACAATTTCTCTTCTTCCATTTTCTTAATATTTTATAATGTTTTCTTTCTACCTTCACTACCTTCATTCGCTCTTTTATTTTATTCTTTCCTTCCTTTGGGCAATCATCCTTGGCCCATTCCCGTTGTAACGATACCCCATCAAGCAGCAAACCCCTTGCTGGGTCGCAGGATATTAAACCCATAGCCTCCCAAGCACCCACCAGCCATGCAGGACGATCACAGGCAAGCCCAACGACACGGTTAGAAAAGACAAGGAAAACAATATTGAGTTTATTTAATAGAAGAAATGACGTTTGGTGCTAAGCGGCGTAAGGGTAGAGAAAGGCGGGAAAAATCCAAAACGAGGCAGGATATAAAGACAAGATAAAATGGCAGAAGATGAAATGAGATGATATAAATGAATATAAAGTGGAGAGAAAATGGAAAAGTGGTGGTGAAGGAGGTTTAGTTCCTACCCATAGCAACAGTCTTTTTTTTTCTTTTTTTTACATTTTTTTCATATTTGTTTGTTTATTTTTTTTCATGTGGAAATGAAGGAAGTAAGGGACGGATAAATTTATAAAATTCTGGAGATACACAAATGGCGCATACGTTCGTGTGTGAACAAGCAAAGAAAAACAGCAGACCTCCCTTCGGATTTTTCCTGATTTAGACGAACTGCTGAGAGGTAGACTTTACCGCTTTCGATTTTAAGAGAAATCTTTTTTTTTTTATTTCCGTAGCATGGATTCTAAAATGGCCGCTGACCAAGCTAAATAATAAGTTTTGGCGCTAAAACAAGAGGAGTCCTTTCAACGTATTTAGTTCTGGCAATAACATGCTTATGTAAATTGAAAGCAACATTTGATTATTTTCATTATTTTGCATTAATTTCAGACTAGATTTCGATTCGTATTCTTTTTTGATTTGCTTTTCTTTCATCTGATTTTTGAGAATTCTTCCCGGGGAACACCTTGCAGGTTTGAACTCACAACGTAAAAGAATAGACGGGTCACTAGGTTTGGTTTGTTTTATGGCATATCAACCTCTATAGGTTATTTAATGCCAACAAAATTTTTATTGTTGGTAATATTTTGTTTTGTCAAAAATCTATTTCTGGTAATATTTTTCCTTCAAAAAATGTATCGCTAGCAATATTTATTTTTAAAAAACATTGTTGGTAATATTTTTTCAAAAATGTATTGCTGGTAATAGTTTTTTTATCTTTAAAAATTTATAGCTGGTAATAATTTTTTACAAAGTATTTCTGGTATTAAAACCTATTTTTACACTATTTCTGGTATTAAAACCTATTTTTACACTCCAGTTTAGGAGTTAACTATTTGCCCATAGCTTGGACCCTAACAGATGCTACCACCTCGGGTCATTGTGAACCTGGGAACATCAGCTATTAAGAGGTGGTTCCACGCTCCTCAAACCTCATGATCAGAGGCCTTGCTGCTGGACGTAGTTTATCGTCAAACCCAGGACGCGGATATAGTTTATCGTCATACCCAGGACGAAGACGGGTCACTAGGAAATGACCTCATCATCATCATATGCATGCGTAAAGCGCACCTCAACGTCGTGTAATGGGTAGCAAGCTTGTCATGCTAGAACAATTGCGACTGTGTAGTGAGTTCGATCCTCACTGGGTGTTCCATACCTTCGGTTTTTTACCACATCTAAGCTACGCTTAGAAATCACCATATACATACTTATATAGTAGAAAGTCAACTCGTTTCCACTTTCATGATGTTACTGTTGACTTCCTTGCCAGTTATGACGTCTCTGTTTTTGTAATCAATTGATCCGAAGCAGGTCGATAACGCCATTCAGGCGTAAGGAGCTACTGGGAATGAAAGACAATGAAAAGAGACCGGAAACACAATCCTAAACATAAAACAAGGGATACATCTCTATCCCTCTTCAAAAAACCGGGAAAGGGTGTGAACCTGCCAATTGGTCAAAAATAAATAACAAATAAAATTTCAGAGTTTGAGATGTTATATAACTGAAGTAAACTTTAGAATGAACCAGAAACCGAATCCTAAACAAG